>OMOV01012567.1:5481-16604 GCA_900312565.1 Beryx splendens
GTTGTGTCTGTCTGTGTGTATGCTTCACCATACTGTTGTGAATCTGTGTCTTGTAAGTGGCATGTTGGAACACAACTTGTTTGTTTGTGTGTGTGTGTGTGTGTGTGTGTGTGTGTGTGTGTGTGTGCGCGCGCGCGCGCGTAATATTCCTGGATGTTTGTTTTAATCAGATAATTACCTCTAGATTTACAGTGGAGTTAGGTTTCTCATTTGTGGCTTCTGTTGTTGCAGACAGGACTAGTAACTTCAGCAGTGCAGATTTGCTGTGCACTGCTTGTTGTTACTTCTTGTGTTTGTGAGTTTGTGTGTGGCAGAGGAAAAAAGACAAGACTACACGATATACAAAAGTCATAGTATGCTTTATTTATTTATTTGTTGAATGTTGCAACTGCATCATCAGTTGCAATACATGCAGACGTAGCTTTTTCAGACCGATTTCAACAAAAGATATGAGCAACAAAAGATGCTAAGGTTTAGGATTTCCTTGGTTTCAATATAATGGGAGATTTTCTTTAAAGTGCAACCCTGTTTAGGAGGCTGCTGGAACACTTTACACCCTACTAACAACAAGCAAAAGTGCAGCTTCTTGCAAATGGTTTCCCATTTGCGGCAGTCAATAGCATGATTTTGTTGTTTTGTGTTTGTTTTGGATTAAATGTGCAGCCCTAGAGTGTGTGGTTTCAGCATTCATTTGAATAGGTATGATATGCTATGTGTCCATGTTTTCTCCTGTGAGACTGAATCTGTATCTGCCTCTACAGTAGAAATGTAAAACTCCAGTGACTTTACAAATGGAAGCATTCAGGTCATCAGTATGTCTGTGTTTATGTCTGTGCCGTCAGAGTGCGCAGCAGGCTGCACATCGTAGGTTACAGGTGAGCTGGGAGTTGAGGCAGGATGATCAGTGTGCTCTGTGTGGTTGGACACTGTTTGAGGAACTGGTCGTACGTTTAAAACTCCTGCCAGCCTTGTCAAGACAGAGAAAGGTTATCGACTGTTTCTGGTCTGTTCCTCTCCTTAATGTACAGAGCTTCCTTCTCCTTCTATTCAGTTCTTTCTCAAATAAATCTCTATTACCTTTAATTTTTTTCATCCCACATATATTTTTACTTTAATATAATAATGCGTATTTTGTCATGTGGGTAGTTAGCATATTTAGTGATTTAGTTGCTGCCTAATTTTACTCATATCACTGAGTTCACAAAGTTGATACAGATTTGAGTGTTAAAGTAAAAATCCATGACATTTTCTTGAAAATAAATGTTCATTTTGCTTCTCTCTATCATTAATTGGTACAACATAATAGTGATTCAATCTAACGCCAGTTCATGAAACTGGCTACACATGCGGTGTCTGGTAGGGCTTTCCCTCTCCGGTGTGCAGGAGGGGATGTGTTTTATGGTTCTGGCAGCAGCAACAGCGGTTTGTTTGGAATAAATAGAAGAAGAACTGGGTAGTTACCTAGAGAAACTCAAACTTCATCATTAGAAGATCCAAGGAAAAAGCCGTCACAGTACTGGACACACTGTTTGATTGACAGGTGATTTCTGGGACGTGCAGTGCAGAAACACCAAAGCAATTATGCTTAGCAAGAAAAGATGTTGCCAAAATACAAAAAAGGGATCTCACTGATTATCATGTTGACGTCTGCGAAACATGAAATACTGTCTATCTGACTGATGGCAGCCTAGTAGGGATGCATCCTGTAGAAACTACAACTACAAACTGAATATCTCTGGCACACTGATACATCCTTTCTCTCATTTTATTACCCACCACAGACAGACCACCTCCTGTTCCTCATTCCTCACTCTCTCTTCCTTTGCAGTTGTGGATCTGGTGTACTGGCGTAATGTGGGGAAAACTGGTGTGGTGTTTACTGGTCTGGTGGTGGGCCTGGCCAGTCTGTTCCAGCTCAGTGCCATCACTGTGCTGTCCCACCTGTGCCTGGGGATCATGTGCGTCACCGTCCCCCTCCGCCTCTACTACAAGCTGCTGGAGCTGCTGCGCTGGAACGCCGGCACCCATCCCTTCCAGTGAGTCTTCTCCACGTCCGTCAGGTCCACATTATACATGGTTCAGGTCCAGGTTATACATGTCAAGACTCTGCTGTTTCAGATCACTTCAGTGCATTGTGGTACATATCTGTTAAAAAATAAATGTGTGCTTCACACAGAGGTGAAGTCTGATGTGATTTTGTAGGCTGTAAAGTTAGCATTTCTGCCATTTGGTGTGTAGTCTGAAATCCCTGTGGAGAATATGAATGGGATTTGCAAGAAACGCTAAAAATAAAGTCTGTGCTACACTGAGCCTTAAGCTATACTACGCTTTGTTCCATGAGATAAAATACATCAACTAACATCACCTTTGTGAATTTTCATCCTTCAATTAGGCTGCTTGTACTAATTATTGCTAGCGAAATGCTAATTGCTTGGGAAAGACTACAACAGTCTAGCTACAACAACTGGAACAGAACCAACAACTAACCCTAACCCTAACTACAACTATATATAAACAGTAACAATTATAATACCTGTTCAGTACAATGCTATGAAAAAAAAATCATAATAATTTTAATGTACACAGTCAGGACGAGGAAAAGAAAGTTGCTCATGACTTCCTTTGTGCTATTGTAGTTTGCTTTCCCCAGTGATTAGCATTTCATTAGCAAAAATCAATACTGAAAGTAACTAAAAGATCAGAATTCACAAAGGTGATGCTAGTGGATGTATTTTAACATCCTGGAACAAAACATCTGCTCAGCACGGCCCTTATTTTTTGACATTTTTCAAAAAGCCCATTCATGTTTTGGACTACACACCAAATAGCAGAAATGCTAATATAATATGTACAGAATGATGCGGCTTCCACTATGGTCTCCATTATTTGTGCGTGTGCGGTGTGTGTGTCTCCTCAGGTCATACCTGGATGAAGACAGCTCTCTGACAGATAAGGAGACAGTGGTGCTGGTAGAGGAGGTGGTGCTGCTGATCGCCTTCGCTGTCACAGAGATCAAACGGCTGCTTTTCATCGACAGCCTGGTCGACTCCTTTAAGGTCTGAACTCTCTGTTAGCGTAACTACTGAAACCAACAGAAGCATGAAACTGAATCAGAAAACATGGAAGCTAAATGTTGAAATCATGCAAGACAGTGTGAATGGTTTACCAGCTAAATGTTACAGTTTTTTTCTCTGCTCTCTCTCAGTTCATTGTGCTCCTGTATCTGCTGACCTATGTGGGCCTGCTAACTAACGGACTGACCCTGGTGATAGCAGGTGAGCTGCACTCACTGCTTATTCCTACGTTTTCTTCCCCCTATGTTTCTCATTCTTTCTCCTTTAAGAAGATGAATACCATGTGATTATAATGTTGAGTTTTTTCTCCTTTGTCCTTTTTTGCAGCTGTGATCGCTCTTTTCTCTCTTCCTCTATTGTACAAAAAGCAGCAGGTGAGATTAGATTTTTTTTCTTGCAATCAAAATTTGCTCAGTGAATCAAACTCAAATCAAAATCATCATATATTTATGCAAGGAGAGGACAGAGAAAAGCTAAAATAGTAGGCCTAATGGTGAAAAAAGGAGTGAAATAATAAAAATAACACAATGAAGTAATGTCAAGGTGTTATACAAATATTTGTCAAAGTGATTTAAAAAATAATGCATATTTCTTACTATCATATCATTATTGTTCTCAAGGAGTTTATCAGGAACGGCTGATCTGTTTGGTCGAGATTCAGAATATTTGCATCTATGAATAAAAAACACACCATACAACATAAAGAAGCTCATGACAGATTTAACATTCGTTTTTTCTGATAAGAGTAAATAAATGTTTTTGTAAAGAAGTTAGATAAGGAGATGTTTTGAATGCACCGCGGCGAGCAGATGACAAACCCATACGTCATTTTGTTGGCAGGCACGGATAAGGAGGACGGTCAGAGCGGTGAAGGCTTTCGTAAAGAAAATCAGAAACATGTGAGTGACATTCATAAACGATTCAAACTTACCTCAAGAGTTATTTTTAGTTCTATGCTCTATAAGTAATCTGTTTTTTTTAAACTCAGGAATTCAATGTTATTCCAACCAAACAATGAAATCTTGATGTTTTTTACACTGTGTGATATATTGCAACGTCTTTTTTGTTTTGCAGGTGTGTGAATATGTATAATAAGGTGAAACCGTCTTCAGCCGCTGCACCCAACCCGACACCTGCTGCACCTGCACCCAAACCGAAAGTGAAGTCAAAGTAGTGAGTTTGATGGTGTACTCACTCGCATATAAACGCCCCCAGGAACAGGATTTGGAAAAGGTTGGAATGATGCGTCCTCTTCGGGGCCGCAGGAGGGGCAGCACTTCCCCTTTTTTCCACCATGATGTTTGTTTATGGGAGCAAGATTTAATCCATCCTGACAGCTGATACAATGATGCCATTCAGTCAAGGAGAGGGAGAGGAACTGTATGCAGAGAGGAATTTTATTTATTGAGATGTTTTCTGAGGGCAGCGTTTGATATAACTGGTTCACACTGGTTCAAAACAGGGCAGAGACAGCACTCCAGAAGCCTGTTTTTACAGTTTATACCATGTTTTCTTATAGACGCTCTTTAGGTCTATTTTAGCATAACTAGCTAACAGTATGTGTTCCCTGTTTAGTTGTAGCATTATTCATAATTAAGCATAATTGCTGCATGGATTATTTAATGTTATTTAGTGTAACGTTGCCAGCTGCCTCATCTGATCTCAGGGCAGCTTGCTGCTTGAGGTGCCACATGTAGCATGTTAACATCAATGAATTGTTACCACATTCATTTTGAGATTTTAGTATGAATTATAGTAAACATGTTTTACTTTGCAAGCAATACATAACTTTATTCTTGTTCCATTATTATAGATAGTTTCAACTTTACATTAGCTTACCTTGTTGCAGTGGATATTTGCTGTTCCTGGCTCTGCCCCTTCTTCTCGATCTTCAAAACAAACACACACGTGGAGCAATGGAAGGGAGGGGAAGGGAACAAGTGGCAGTCCTCTTTCCAACAGGAAGTGACAGGGTTTATGGGAAATGGGCTCTTAATTTTGAGAAACATAAAATGCTACACGTAGCTTTAAGCTATTGCCATTTACGCCTAAATATGTTCTCAGGGAACCTTTCTGGTTTGAGTCTTATCGCTACTTAACTTCACCTTTCTGTTCTCAGGGCAGCTTAATGAGGGCATACCGCCTCTGCCCCGTTTTGATTGGATAATTGTGTGAACCAATCATATCAAACACTGCCTTTAGAAGGCATTTCAGGAAATAAAACTCCTATCTATAGATTTTATACCTTTTTTAAGTAATATGTCATCTTCATACAATGAAAAGCTGAAAGCTGTTTTTTTTTTTTTAAACTATGGATTGAGATCCAAAAATGGGTCCTGGGCCTACATCTTGTGGAGCCATGTCTCAGGTCCAGTAACACCCACCAACGTCATGAGGAGGAGCATCACGAAGGGCTAGGGGAGGTTTGTCAAGAGCAAAGTACTGGAGGGAAGCACTGAAAAAAATGATCCATCATAGCATTTAGTATCATATTCAGTTCCAGTGACTTGATTGTGCTGTTTGCAGCCTGAACACATGGTAAGAGTATACAAGAACAGATTTTTCCTTTAACCTTCCATTACCTAAATTACCCCAAACCTTAACCACTCTGGTTCCTTGCCTAAAGTTAACCTGATCCTAACTAAATGGCTGTTTTATTTGCCAACCCTGAGCCAAAACAAGTAGTCGTTTCAAGTTAGCTGCTTACCGGCTAATGTTGACTTGCCACAAGGCGAATTTTCGAAAATGCAGGTTGGCAGGGGAAGAAATGGGTTGGGTTTAGGCATGAGGAGTGATGATTGGTTAAGGTTAGGGTAAAATATCAGGGTAAGCCCATCAGAGGCAGAGTAGGGCAGGTCGTTCCACTACCATACTGAATTTTGAAAATCCGCTCCCGGGTGTGATGTATTTTGGCCATGTGGTGCTCTCTCTTATGGCATTCTCCTGGTTGGTGTTTTGGGAACTAAGACATCGCTCTTCTCATAGTAACAAGTCTTAATGAGCCTAGAAATCAGATGAATTAATTTCACATTATGATCCCAGGCTTACATTACATCATTCATTTTTAAATAGCGTTAGAACCCCTGAAGATGGGGCAGCAAATGAGACTTCCTGACGTTTCACTATCAAAAGAAGTAAATGTGTACCATAGTGTGAGAATACACACGACTGTCACACTCTGTTTACTGATGCCACAGTATACACAAGATCTGTGGTAGCGTACTGTCAAACAGCTCAGACATGGAGCGACAAAGTTATGCTTAGATTAGCCCTGTTTCTCTCTATTTCTGGGCTCAGTTTCCCATAACTAAAGTTAGATTTGTACTCACTGAAAACCTTGACTGTGATCACTTCATGACCTAGTTTTATCATGCGTCCTGGGTGCTCAGATTGCATTTAAATAGAGGTAAAAATCCAGGCATAAAGTGACCTAAAATGTACTCAAGGACAGGCGTTTGGCCACATGAATAATAAAGTGTGAAATAAACATGTATTGAAGCTGTGAGATTGTCAAGAGTATGAGAAATCAAAGTTAAAATATCGTTCATCATTTATGCTCTCAAGCAACCATTTATCATTTAAGAGTAATGGGTTCATGCTATTTATATGCTGAGAGCAGGCAGCTGCATATTAATCAAAATCCACTTCCACTGATATAAAAAAAAACTGCATAAAAGTCTTTTGCTCTTCATTTGTGGGATTTTCTCTCTGCAGTCCAATCATAATTCAGCTGAAGACAAATGTGCAAGTAGCCTACCCAGACAGCTACTGCCAAAGTGCCCCTGAGCAAGGCTGTAACCCCCAGTCCCTCCTCACAGCTGGTTAATGGCAAATGATACAAGACTGTGGTTGTTTTGTGCAGCTCTCAGGTGTGAAAGTGTGTGAATGTGAAGCAGGCCAATTCTGAAAAACAGCATGTATAACAAAACTCTTATCTGAATAAATAAGTCACACTCAACCTCCAGAGGTGAAGGCACTGAAGTCGACTCAAGGTCAATGAATTTGTTCTGCAGAGACAGAGCGCCTAACCACCATGTGTCAAAATCAAAGTTACATGAAATCACAAATTGACTCACAAATAAGGAGCAGCAGACTTTTGAGTGAGCTGCCTGCCGGCATTCTGCAGTACATTGCTTATAGAGGCTGTTTACCTTGAATGACAAATGGCAGTTGGTATTGCAAATGACAAATGATGAATGGTAGATAGCAGTGAGTAATAACTAGGGATGGGTTGACATGCTTATCTCGAGATACGATTCGGTCCGCGATATAGGGTTCACGATTCGAATGCAGAATTGTATTTATTTCTGAGCCACAAATCTGTCTCGCAATGGCATTGGCTTGCTAGAATGTAAACAAGATGGAGAGCTTGTGAAACTGTGAGGAGCAAGCCATCTCATTTGTGATTCCTACAACAGAATAAAGAAGTAGCTAATATGGCAATTCATTTTTCCGCCCCACGATACGTATTGTCATTTATATATCATCTCATCCATAGCAATGACTACAAATTCAGAGAAGACTATGTGAATTGAAAAATCACTCTTCACATGTATCACCTCCATTACAATCAAACAACTTGTCTTACTTTCACCCATATTAGCAATGTGTTTTTTTGTGTCTTGGTTGTCATTTTGTCTTTTGTTGTAGTTTTTCTTTCTATAGGTATTTAATATTTTTTTATTGTTATGTACTCTGTTGCTCCCCAATAAAAAAGTTATTTAAAACTGATCTTGCTCACAGTGTCCAGTGCCCCCAACTGCATCACCGAACAGTTATCTATCATCCTAACAATGATGCTGTTGCTCTTCTGCTGCACACTCATTGGGAAATTGCTCCAGAATTTAAAATTTGGACATAAAACACTGATATGCTGATATGAGATCAGCGTTCCCATTTCTACCGAGGCTTTGCATGCCAGTAGCAGGTGATCCTGCCATGGCTGCTGGTGATGCCGTCCCCTCCTGGAGGAAGTTGTTTTCTGTCTCCACCATGCCGGACAGTGACAACCAGTAAAGCTGTGCAGTGACAGAACAACAACACAGACACCAGCTGAACACAAAGTCACTGGGAGCCCCATGGGTGCGCAAAGCAGACACCAAAATACTCACATATAAATGGGTTGAATCAGCAAACAGGAGAGGTTCCTGTTAGGAGACAAATGATAACATGAGGGGGGAAATGGCAGTGTGCTCCTGTAAGTATATTAGACACAAATGAGTGCAACACAATGAACGGTTTTATACAACTTGCTGAGGAAATGCTGCAGGTACAAGTGAGGCTACACACAGGAATGTTAACAAAGAAAGCATCAAATAGTTTTATTTTTTTTAATCTATCAATTTTCATTAACTCAGTTAATCTGATTAACAGTTAATACATCACCTGTGGGTTCGGTCTTGATTGGCAGCCCTTCCCAAACAGCTGGTGTTGTCCGCCATTCAGAATCCGGTGTCCAATATAAAACAGACGTATGCGTGTCAGAACTGATCTTCCCATCATCTTTCCACAGGCTGTTGCAGATTGCATGTGGCTTAATGGATAGCATGGCAATAATCGTGCCAGGTCTGTTGTTGTGACACCCACTTGGACAATCTGCACTCATACATTGTGTGCCACTGGCCTGAGAATATAAAAACATCAAAGAGCTGCAATGTCTCAAGTAATGCTACAAAGCTATTATCGATTAAACTAAACTCCCCCTTGACTTCTGTCTGGTTTTTTTTTTGGTTTGACTACACTTAGTGATGATGATGCACACAGCAAGCAGGGGCTGCGCTGACAGGTTTGACCACTAGGTGTTGCTCTTGGAAAGCGTCAACTCCCCGCCTACACAAGAGGACTCAGGGAATCTGTGGCTGTGAAGCAGAGGGACCCAGTGCACCTTTAACTGCTAAATAAATAAATAAATTAATCCAGACAGGCATTTTCCTTGTCATGGTGCTGTGAAGTGCAGCTGTCTGCTTTTCAGCCACAAACATTACATCATCAACACAGTCTGGTGCAAAAAGCCAAAAAGTTTCAGCTATTAAAAACTGCTTTCCCCTTTGTGTTGAGAGGCAGAGTGGATGGCAGTGTGACGGTGACCTTGGGATGAATGTCTTTGCGAACACATCAGATAAAACTCTGATCAATAGCAGAAGGTGTTATCAAACTACTGACGGTCCGCTCCCGCAACGCATCTTCAAGGACTCGTCCTCTTGAGGATTGTTTCCCTGTCTAATGATGACTCAGAGCTTGCATCTCTTCCAAGGCGTTGTTTACCTTCAGCAGAGGCGCTGAACATTGTGCAAACCCAGCTGATTTCACACAACAGTTTAACAGATTGGTTTTCCTGAAACTCAAAGTTCGATTAAAGTCAACGAGTTTTTCAGTATGACTACTTATGGTTTTGTTTTTTAAATGTGCAATGTCTCAGTGTCCCAGGATAACAATATCATGCTGCATAATGATATTCTAATAAAGTTAAACAGGATATTTCTTGAATATTTTTAAACGAAAGATTTAAGATTTTGTTTAATTTCGATAAGTTCAACATCTTACCGTTTCATACAATGTGAATTTTGTTAACCATGCAGCTCTCTGATGACTAATTCAGCTGTCGATGTTGTTGTTGGATTATTTCAAATGGTGTCTGGCTCATTTGATAGTTTTGGTGATTCATTGAACATCAGAAAAAAGTAGCAAGTAAATTTCAATGTAGGTGAACATTTCCCCCCGATATGTTTTCCCCATGCAGGACTTGGCCTCCAGTCGATGAGTTCTGGTCCACTCTCTCTGTAAGGCACAACACAGAAGAGCTACAGCATCATGTCACTGGGAAAAATTGTGCCAACAATATGCATGTGAATGAGTAATTTTAATACATAAATCAAGCAAGAAAACAACTCATAATCATCTACTCGCAATGGAGAAATGAAAAAAAATACAGCAGACTATTTACTCAGGGAATTACCCCAAGATGTCAGTATGGCACTTGGAAATAGTTGGAGAAACTCTCCAGATATTCACAACAAAAGGCCAGACAGTGTATTTACAGCATGGAAGAAATAATTCACATCAAAATAAAATTGTGAACGTAACCCTGTTCTCTGACTCAGTGTTCAGCCGACTTTTCTGAACACTTCAGTTCATTCACATGTCATAACAAGTACATGTGCTGTATGTTCCTATTTCATATCTATAGAAATGATTGAAATCACAAACGCTTCAGATTGACAGTGTTACCATCTCTGATGTCTAGGCGGTTAGGACTCTACATAGTTATACTGAAATCGTGCATTTTGGCTACTGGCTATACAATTACAAATCTACAAAATCTAATGAAAAAAGCATATTGTCACAATATAAAACAGCCACACACAGATCTTGAAATGCCTTGATTAATCCCTCCATGGCCTGTCCTCCAGTTAGCACACTTGGTCTCTGTTGACCTTGGTGGTTCAGGATAGGTGCGGTCTGGTCGATGTGACCCAGAGCACAACTTGTCACATTTATTCAGCCAGGTACTGTCTCTGACAGGGAGTAGAAGAAGAGTGGGGTTTGTCTTTGGTGGATAGCTCAGAACCTCAGCTGTTTTCTATCCACACCCGCTCATGTATGATGCACAAGTTGACAGGGGAGCAAATATTGCAAGCTTTTCTCTCTTGATCATCTAATTTCTGTGCATCATCTTTGTATCTTTAGTGATAAGATACAGCAGTAAATACTTGGCAGTAACAGGGTATTTGTAAAACAGAATAAAAGAGAAGTAAACTGTAAATAACGAGTAATCAAAGACAATAAAAACAGGTGAGAACTGCTTGCAACTGTGGTCAGGAAAGATTGTTTCCTCGTCTTGTTTCTGCACAGTGAACCAAGTGGGTTTAGTAAACTTGAAGTCAGGAAGCGTCTGTCACACATAGTGTTCACGGTGATTGATGTAGACGCGGTCCGTCCCGCTCTGATGACACACCCACCCCTGAAAGGACGGGTGCTGGGTGGGGCTCTGGGTCCCCGGCGGCCCCGGCCTCGTGGGTGCTCTCTCTGCCGGGTCGTACCTGCGCTCCG
>OMOV01012575.1:7060-18041 GCA_900312565.1 Beryx splendens
AGGCCCACTCAACCACCCCTGTTAAAGGATCGCCCAAGCGGGACATTTACAAACACTGACAAACACTCAAAAGACAAATATAGATGTTCAAATTCTTTGTCAAAAATATCACAAAATTAAAAGCATTCACTGTGGTGGCATACCAAAAAACCATATTTAAAACAGGTTAAGTTTTGACTTGACAACCTCCAAATCCTGACAAGGCCTTAAAGCTTTCAAGCTGAAAAAAAAACGAAAGGAAAAAGATAAAATAAATCACTTTGGGCATGCCTCCACAGTAAAGGCATTCTCATTTTCATTACATGAAGACAAGTGCCTTGGTTTTTCATCGTGATTTTGATTTCAGCAACCACTCAATTTAGTTCTATCTAATTGCTAATTTACTTTTATATGTAGTTTTTTTTTACTCTTAAGGACACAGATCCTTCGCCATGTTTAAAGAAATACAGCTTATGTTGATATGCTGATGCAGAGCCTCTTCCAAGCACTCTCTGCAGCCCAGGACTCAAACTTGGCATCTTCTTGCTTGTGCCATCACTGTGTCGGCTCTAACCGCTTAGTTGGCGACGTCACTTTCTTCTGCTGAAAGCCTAGAGAGAGAGAGCGAGCGAGAGAGAGAGAGGTGGCCACGTGTTACTTTCAGACGCTTCGTGTTACATTGCTTCATTGTAGAGAGAAAGCGAAAAAATGGAGAAAGCAGCAGGCGAACCTGAATCTGTGAGGGTTAAGCGATTCAATTCCTCCTCCAGTTCCTCGTCGGTAATATTTAAGTAGCTTTGCGGTACGGCGGGCAAAGAGCTCAGCAGATCTGTACCTGGGAGGCTGGGCTCCCTGGCAGGCGACAGAGGGTTTGATGGGACCTCAGGTAAACTTGAGATTCCATCCGGCTTAGAGTCCTCCAACAAAGACTTCAGCTCTGCCTCCAACTCATCCATGTCTGTATCTACGGAAAAAATAGGGGGGGGAAATTATAATTTGAGAAATCCAAAGCTCATCAATAATGAAATAAATAAATAAATAATAAATAAATAAAGACACCAAATAGAGTGCCAGATGCAATGTCATACCTGAGCTGGACACACCACCAGCTATAGTTTGGTTCACCTCATCTTGAGTGTCACATAACTGGTTGTGCAATAGGAAACATACATTTGGAGTTATGCATGTGTCACATTCAACAGTCAAACTGATAAAATGCAATAATCAGTGTCTTTAAAAAAAGAAGCTACCTCCTGGATTTGATCCACGAGGGTCTCGGCACGTTCCACGGTCACATCCTTCAGAGAGAGGCGCAGGCCTGCCACTCCGCTCTGATACGCTTGCATAACCTACACACAACAACTTGGTTAAGAGGAGCTGAGCAGTGAAGCTGGGCTCAGGGAGGCTGTAGTAACTGACCACGTGCTTTTGGTATAACACTGTCGTTGAATGTTAATGTTTATTCTGCCTCTTACCAGTTTATCAGTCTGTGATTGGGCTATTCTGTCCAGGATTCCTCTGATGGTCTCCAGCTGGGCGAACAGGTTGTCTGCTCTCTTTTCTACCCTCTTGCGGCCTCTCAAACACCTCAGCGCCTGTGGGACAGACCGTTGAATTAAGCGGTAACGGGACTAGGTGGTTGCATGTATTGAAAGTGGGGTTTGACAGTTTAGTAGCGAACCTGAGATTTCTTCCCTTCCCGCAGCAGCAGCCTTGCTTCTTCTCTGCACCTGAGCAGAGTTAACACAATCTGGCGTTAGCAGAAATCACAAACGACTTCTGACCTGTAGGCATGTGCATGTAGGGTCTAAGGCTGGGGGTGCCGGGCAGGTTAGGCTGTAGAATAGCTAGATTGTCTGTCTTGCTAAAATCTGCTCTTGCCTACCTGTTGTTTTTCGCTATGCGTGTCCTATATGTTTTTGTTCAATTTTGTTCATTGACTGTGTTTAGTTAGATCTAGCTAGACACATTCTCTGTAAAGTCCTTTGAGACATGCTTGTGATAAAGGGCTATATAAATAAACAAACTTGAAACCTTATGAGTCATCTGAATGCAACGCAATCCATCTGGCCAGACTAACACCTCCAGCGCCTGGCAAAGGCTGGACCAAGCAGCAACTGAATGATCCAATCCATCTGGTAAGATCTATTTAAGTTTAAGCGCTCAAGTTGTTCAGTTGGTGATGCTGTCATGGTTGTTGCACAGTTGCAGCCGTAGCATCTATTTCAGAATTGGAATAACCATTTAATTCAATGACTTCACTGACTAAACCACTCCAACTCAACGCCATTCCCGAAACATTATGTGACCATCCATTCCATGCTTGAGTTACCCTTTTACAAGCACAGGACCACCGGCTTTGCTCAAATGGTTCGTCGCCTCGCTGACAAATCCCTACCAAATAGCGACGCATTCATTACACGTCATGATCCGGTAAAAACACAAGCTCATATTTGCGTTGACATACTTGTCAGCCTCGAGACCCAGAGCCTCCACCCGCTCTCCCAGCAGCTTCTCACTACGCTGCAGCTGGTAGATGCCTATATCCACATCGCTGACCGGAGAGACGCGATCCTGCCCAGGCTGAGAAAACTTCACAATCTGTGGAGAGCGGAGACAGATTAAACATGACGACGGACTCAGGATGCATTACACCATCAACCGGTGGGTACACCATCTTACAAACCCACCCCTCTAATGATCTTGAGTGCATGGTTGGTGAGTGGTGTTCAGGTTACAACTCTACCTTCTCGCCTTCGTGCAGTGAAACCGTCACTTGCTTCTCCCTCTGCAGCTGCAGCAGGGCCATGCACAGGGTGCTCTCATCCGTGCAGACATGGGAGGACAGTGCACAGAGCTCTTGGAAGGACAGGAGAGAGCGGCTTGCAAATTCGCTGCTCCGGTACACCTCAAGCAACTCCGCTGCTTTCTCCTGGAAGACACAAGACGGCTTTATTCAAGCGTCGGCCCAACATACCCTTTACCGACCTGCTGAAGTGTTTTGCTCTACACACCTTCACTAGTTCTATAACAACAAAGGACTCCTCCAAAGGCACCCGGCTGCTCCCCAGGAGGGTGGAGAAGGTCCATTTCAAAGGCTTCACCAGCAGCAGGCCCACACCCCAGGACAGCCAGCCAGAGTCCACATTGGCAGCAAACTCTGACTCCCTCTGGATCTTCCCACATCTGGAAGAAGTTAAACAGACATGAGTAACCGCACTGACTGCGCATGCATACACTGAAACAGCAATTATTATTCTCATACAGACATGCAGTGTCAGCAGTGACAGCTACCTGGCCATGGACTGAATGACAGTACCCAAGCCCAGCGGCGAGGTCCCGTTCCTCCGAAACGTCTTGTTCAGCTCCTGTAAGTTGACGCACACGGTCCCCCTCTCCCTGCAGCTGTGCGTGATGAGACTCGTCCAGAAGTCCATCTTGCTGTCCCAGTCCGTCGTGTTGACATCTCGGTTTTCTTTGAAGTCGGAGAACAGGAAGTTCATCCGCTCGTCGTCCTCCCACTCGGGTGGCAGAGTGGTTTCAGAGGGAGAAGACATTTTTACTCAAAGTCTGAACCGTGAATTCAGCCCAACGCTAGCTGTCCCGTTTGTTACGCTGAGCAGCCAGTCCCGCCAGCCAGCTGTAACTTCGTCCCTGGTAGCTAGCTAGCGACAACGTCCAGCATCACGCCTCTCACCAGGAATAAATGACAGCGCTTGGAAAGATAACTTGTGAGCCCAGGTATCATATGACCGCCTCCTGATGGGAAATCACAGTAGGATCTCACATGTCATGGCCACCTATCCAGCAGACCCACACTCCGCTGCCAGGCATAGAAATATGGCTAGCTCACGTTAGCTAGCCAACCCTCAACATAACAACAACATCAGCAGGCGCACGTTTTGAATCCAGGACAGTGCGACGGGGCGGAGCCTATTAGCGAATGCGCAAATATATATATATTCCACCCACGTAGGCAGCCTGGGAAACCAAAACATGCATACCCAGAACTTAGCTTGGAAGCCGAGCATCAAATTTGCGTCCTTCTGCGCATCCAAGCGATTTGAATGAGTCATTTCCCCCAAGTTACACATTCCTGATTTGTTTCAGCATGTTAGTGTAATTATCCGTCCAATCTGAAATTAGTAAACTCAAAAATGTAGAGTATGATTCATTCTAATTTGTATTAATTCGATATTATGCCATTATCTAGTACAAGCTGCTAAACATGTGAATAACCCTACAGGACTTACCAAGGTGAATACAGCTGCAGGACAGAAATAGGACCATATTGCAACCAGCAGCTTCATTATTTTTAGATATCCTACATTTTATACAGGTCAAAGGGCATCATACATCATCATATCGATTTAATTGCAAAGACAGACTGATGTGGTCCAAAGTCACAGCTGGACACATTTGTATTGCAGAGAGCCTTGAGTTTGGCTACAGGAGTCATGCTTTTAGTCTATCTGTTACTGATGCATGGTTTTTGAAGATCAGATCTGTCAAACATATAAGACATAGAAAAACATCAGGATTCATTTATTCATGCACTTTTGAATGTGGCTATTTAAACTATACAGTCATTTTCAGTTGACGATAGGCGTGTTTCCTGCGGATCATTTCAGATTATATTCAAAACAGGTGCATTGGTATCTCATAAAGGAGGATAAACATACGAAGGACATAAGGTATTATTAAGATCAGTATTGCTTGTTTTATATTGTGTTTAGGCTTTCAATGAAATACCAGTTGTAACATGGCATGCAGATTGCTTCACAGGTAACCTATACAGTGTAACCTATCAAATCTCCATGGTATTTCACTCATTTGCCATATCACATCCCATTCAGTGTGAATAATTCAGTAGATGCACATGCACACCATTTTCACACCATTTGTAAAGTACAGTATACAGCATAACAGTCTCAAAAAACAATTGGCCAAGACACATGGTTGGCTAAATAGAAGCAGTGATGCTGCAGTGACATGACATTTATGTAGGCATTTTACTGATGCTGCGTATTATCATATGATTTAATACCAATGTTAAGGGATATTGCATAAAAAATAGAAAAAACAATAATCATTTAATTAGTTGCCTCACTTAAAACATCCGGTGAGATAGCAGACTTTTAGTCACGTGGCTTAAACAACTTGCAGTCTTTTCCTTGTATGGCACATGTTGATAAATGCTCTCAGAAACGCCCTCCCTCCTCGCCTTGTACTGTAAGATGTCTACTTGGCACTCAGATCCACCACCAGGTGCTGGTAGGCCAGGGTGTTGCCTTTGAAGCTGGCGGCCAGCAGGATGTCCTTGTTGTCCACAGACACCAAGCTGAAGGCCCGAGGCGCTCGCATGTTGAGTTCCTGGAAGGGCTGAAAGCGCTGAGTGAGCTCGTCCCACAGGTAAACTCTGGAAAAGGAGAAATCACTTCCCAGGAGGAGGTAATGGCGGAGGCCCACTGTGAAGGGATACACAGCCATGGAGCCGCGCGAGGGAAGGGTCTGGATCTCGACGAAGCGCTGCCCTTCCCAGCGCAGGATCTTGGAGTCGCCGATGAAGCGCGTGAGGCAGAGGTACAGGACCTTCCGCACCCAGAAGTGCTTGACCATCTGCACGTCGGCCAGCTCGGTGATCTGGGAATGGAAAGCGAACTGCCTCTGGCTTCGGTTCCACTGGTAAACCACTGGAGGCTGAGAGGCGCTGGACAGGATGAGGTGCTGCTTGCCCCCAACGTCAAGGAACTCCACATGGGTGTCCCGGTGCCAGGGGTGCAGGGACTGGTGAGAGTAGAACCCGTTGCTGTTCCAGCGATAGATGCTGGTGGAGCCGGCCTTGGAGCTGTCTGCTACCACAAAGTACCACTCCCCATCCAGCTGGAAGGTCTCCACGAAGTTGGGCTTTCTCACCCGGGTGGTATCAATATCTTGGATCTTTACAAAGCGCTGTGGGTCCTCTTCCCACCTGTAATATAACAAGGGAACATTTTACAAATTTACATTTTCCCTAGTACTCTTCAGATTTTTAAGGCCTTGTCCTTTTTAACTGTGGTTGAGAAATTCAATAAGGCATTTAGAAGATGCAAAACTCTCACTTGTAGATATGAGATCCTCCAAAAAGTTGAGCCACAACCATGTAAAGAGTGTTGTTTATCACCACGGGCTTGCAGTACACAGCAGAGCGAGCTGAGAGAGATACGCAGAAACCGAAAAAGACATTCAGAATTCATTCCATTCATAACATAATATGGTACTAACACTTTTCACAAAGCCAGCAACTTACAGGTTATGTTGTGGAACATCCTGAAGACCATCTCCACATGGTCCCAAACGAACAGCGTGCAGAAGCCTGAGTCAGGCTGGGCAAAGGCCACAAACTGGTCTCCATTGAATTCGTAGGACTCCACCGACACAGAGTGGAAAGGGAAGGTTTCATAAACTGCAAAATCTATAGGAAGAGAGAGACAGGGATACAATAGGGGTTGTAAACCGAGAAGTTATGCCATGACATCACCGTTGGCATCACTTTCAGTAAGGGCGATGATTCTGATCAAACCTGCGCTGATGCAATTGAAGTCTCGTGGGGTGAGATCATGGATTCTGCGTCCCTGGAATTCAAACGGGCTGGCACAGTAGATGGCTGGAACGGAGGTGTTGGTCTTCTCCATCCAGTCGACCAGCCACTTGATTTTACAGTCACAGCGGAAAGAGTTCCCCCGCAGGTCTCTGAGTAACAGGCAGGAAAAGAGAACAATTGTCAGTTTAAATCACAAACATAATTTTATTAAAAGGTAGTCTGGATAGTCCATATTTCCTGTGTTTGTCAATACAAAAACCAGGAGGCAAAAGAGGAAGTGCACCAGCATGAGCCAGATTCAGACCAGACAATACAACCAGGCGGTTTAGCAGACTAGTCCACTAAAGCTCCAGGGAAGCCCAGCAAACCACTGTCTTGTGGTGGCAGATTGTAGGGCCAAACCTCCTGGCGTGTCAAGACACGGGGGCGGTTCTCAGTGTGTGCACACTCACAGATCTGTCAGGATGTCGAGATGTTTGAAGAGATCTCTTGGCAGCAGCTGCAGGTTGTTGTTTGAGAGAGACCTGAAAAATTCCATGGGGAAAAACCATTATAAATATCTGGTTTTGATGTCGTCTGAAGAAACTTTGTGACTCCGTTCTTTCTGGCATTTTTTGCTTAATTAGACGATATGAAACAAAGTGGCAGGAATGATCGAATTCGTCGAGGCAACATGGTACGTGCTTTAGCATGCATACAAGGTTTCTGTGGTACTGATAGTATATATAATGAAAAGCATTCATCTGACAGATTAATGTGCTATTTCTTCATTTCATTGGCTCAACAAGATACTCACAGGTGAGTCAGGGATTTGAGCCCTCTGAAGGTATACTTTGACAGAGCCTGGATGTCATTATTCTCGATGAACCTGAGAAAGAGATGCAGTTTTCAGAGAATGAATCATTCACATTTCAAATTTGAATCACGACAGCCAGTATCGTATATTATAGAATGTCATCCTTGTTTGGAAAGGAGCTTGTCTTGTCAGTGCAGAGTACAGGAACAGGATCATGGTTGTTAGATTAGGTATGAGTTGAGAACGAAAGAGTGATATAGATCATTCTTTTTTGTTATTTTTCATTTATCTCCCACTGGCTGATCAAGTCAGCAACTGTATTAGCAGGGGAAACAGCTGATTTGATAAGGCAGATGTACTTACTTCAGTCAACAAAAGTACAGAATTGATTATGCGAAGACCTATTTTCATGCCTGTGACTAATTTCATAAAAATGGGACATTGAGCGCAGGAGTATTACAAAGGTTATGTGTTTGTCAGCATCATTTGATCCCGGCTGTCTTTGTATCATCTACAGATGGAGGAGGGAACACAGCATGTGCTCAGCCAGCAGACTCTCTGGAGGAGGCTGGTTATGAAAATATGACTTTATTAGCATTCACAGTGGGTAGCGGGGGTACTGGCGGTGATGCAGAGGCCTGATGCTGGGCTGCAGCCAGCGCCACACAGTCGGTTTGTGCAGCCTGATGCATGGCCGTCATGGAAAGCTGCAAACTCAAAGCCATCAGCGAACCAATACTTTCTCAAAGCCCATCAATTCACGGAATGGCATATTCAGCTCTACTGGACGACACAGAGGCAGCATGCTCTCTGTACTAGGAGGAAGGTTTATATTCAATATCACTTTTGACCACTTCTGCCATACTGCAGACTCCACCCTTGAAATATTACATTGCAGCTCTAAAAGTGTTCCTCAAGCACACCAGACACCAGAAATGCTGTGCGAAATGGCCAAATAATTTAATTAAATCAAAATAATGACACTTACAGGTACTGCAGGTGAGAGAGACCAGCAAAGGCGTCATCAGCAACCGTGGTGAATGTGTTGGAGTTCAGCAGACTGCAAAAAGGAGGCAATAATGACCAAATCATACACTTAACGTTCCCAAAGTCCACTGAAGCTAGGGAGAAACATCTAATTATAGTCATTACAGCATTTGATAAAACTATTTGTAACTGTCACTGGGTAAACCAAAATACTTTATAAACAAGTGAATAAGTGAAGAATGCTTCTTGCCTGAAAACTTTCACAATATATAAGGCTAACATAATACAAGGCTAAAGGGGTGCAGTTCAAAAAAATAAACCATAAATACATCAGGCATTTACTTGTGCACATACACACATGCAGACCTACGCACAAGCTCAGACACACACATGCACAGAAATACACACACACACAAACACACTCGATTGCATTTGAGGAGACAAATGGCCCTTTGTCTGATAGAGCAGAACTGAAGGGAGTCAGTCATTGGCAATGACTCTGATACAGAGCCACTTTACTCTTATTACTGCTATGTCACCACTGTTTTCAATAACCATTCATTTCTAGTGGCTGCAGTCCCCCTCATTGTCCCTGAAAACAACAGATGTCTGCAAGTATTGTCATGTGTGTGTGTGTATATGTGTGAATAAATACATTCAACATGAAGTCTTGTAAGTATATTTTTTAAAAAGGACAGCTGTGAACACGTATATGTAGAAAACAAGTAGACAGTTCCATCAGCGAGAGAAAGACTATTAAGGATTAAAGCTGTGTGCTAAATCAGAAGTTGACTCACAGGAACTGCAGCAGGTGTAGGTGGGAGAACGCTCCTTCTGGGATCGTGGTGAAGGCTGCGTTCACCATCGTCCTGTTCAAATACACAAGGGTGTTAGCCGTCATCAAAATGCATCTTCTGGATGTCAGGATGCAGACGACACTGGCAGTGCTAAAGCTCAGAGGTGTGATGTCATCAGTGGTTCATGGTTGTGAACAATGTTGTGGTGAAAATGTCTGTGTCTGTATTTCGATGAGAAACACGAAGACCTGGGAACATAAGATGGGTAAATGTGGAAGGAACTGGGGCAGAATTGAATTATTTACCTAACTTTTCACTACTTTACGCGTCACACCGTCCCCTCTACCGCTCCCCTCACTAAGGGCATGGCTGTCCTTGCAGTTTGAGTTGCAGGGAGATCTTTCCAAAACTAGGACACGCAACTCCCGTATTCACTTGTTCACTTCTTCTCTATTGTGAAACGAGGCCACCTCCACCGGGCCGTGCTCTTGAATTCCCTTGGCTGTTCAAACGCAATATTCTACAGCGAACATAAAGCAAGCACTCCGTAACCCTCTCAGCAAAACGTCACCTTTCCCCCCGTCCGGCGTTAAAGCTTTCTAATTCGCAGAAGGTGCTCCATTTACAGAGAGCACCTATCTCCTCTGCTTCGGATCCAGGCCTCTCAGAGGAGAAGCAGGTCTTCAGCTGGGAGATAGGAAAGCTATTGTTAGTGTTCCTCCCTGGAGCTCTGGAGGATTTCGCCGCTGCGCTCCCACTGCTACAGGGCTCCACTCTGCCTCCTGCTCTCCTGACTCCTGTCCAGGGACGAGAGGTGGGGTTGCTGGCACAGGGACACCTAGTACTCATTCTGTCATCTGTTTTATTAAGGCATGTGTTTCATATGTTGTGCCTTTCCCATCCCAATACTGGATCACATCTCTTTTCCTCCCTCTAAGTTCAACAACATGGTAGGGGTACATTGTGGTTATGTAATACTGTCTTATATGGATTTCTCTGCCAGTGGAAAGACACATTGCATCTTGGCAGCAGCAGTAGGATCTTAAAATGACAGATACCTATATGATTTCCTGCTTGAACAGTATTTCATGAGAAGCAGCGTTTTGGTATGCAGCATTACATCATGGGAGCTGTGTAACACTACCATCACACACACTGATCTACTCACTCTTCATAGAGGTTATGAAAGGATGGACTTGCTTTGCATTTATGTCCCTGCTCCTGTCAGCAAGAGACCAAGAGGTGGATGTTTTACTCACAGAGAGATGATTCCAGGGGGAAAGCTCTTGGGGATAGCCTTGGTGTCCACACAGAAGGCACTGTCTTTGGTGCAGGAGCAGGTCGCGGGGCAGCGGGGTATCTTGGGGGCTCTACGGCCATCCGACTCCCCCAGCAGGCAGAGAAACAGACACAAGTTGGACAAGCAGATCAGCCTCAGCCATCCCGGGGCCCCTCCGGATCCGATGTCCAGCATCCTTCCTTCAGGCTTGGACAGGAGGACAGGGGAAGGCGTGCGACTCAGCCTCTACAAGTTTGGGTTTTCCCCTAAGAGATAAGTGGCTCGTTGAACGCCAAATGGTCCCTCTCCGCCCGCAGCCCCAGTAGCAGCAACAGCAGTTTTGATGATGCTGAGCGAAGAGTTGAGGGAGAGAGAGAGAGCAAGAGAGAGAGAGGATGGGAGAGAGAGAGAGAGAAGGGAATAGGAGGGAGGGGAAGAGAGCACGGGTAGTCCCATGTATCCTCTGTGGGTGTGGGTGCTCTGCAGCTTCCCTGGATCTGTGCAATCTCTCTCTCTCTCTCTCTCTCTCTCTCTCTCTCTCTCTCTCTCTCTCTCTCTCT
>OMOV01012601.1:14094-32294 GCA_900312565.1 Beryx splendens
CCCGCGCCTCCCCCCCCGCGTGTTTCATCACCCTAAAAAAAAATACAGAAAAAAGCCCCCCCCCCCCCCCCACATTACTGCTAGACTTTTTCTGAAATTAGTTGTGATGACATATTCAAATCTTTGCAAAAATTATATGATGATGATTATGATAACAAACAGCAATCCCGATGCTTCCTGCTTTCATTTGGTCCAATTTAAGAGATACATGGTGCCACTAGCTGCAAGATCTTAGCAGCACTTTCTGTGGACTTGTGAGTTACGCAACAGGAAGGGTAAATAATGAATCATGTCGACAAGAGTGCTGCACACCGGGGTTGTAAAATGCATGTAGCACTGATGGTCGTTTTCGCAATCGATTTGACAATAACTGTCTACTCTGGAAAAAAACAAAACACTACCAGGGTGACCGTCAACCAGGGAACAACTAATTAGAAAGAGAAAATGACAGAAAAAAACACAAAAAGACTGGAATAATAAGAGCTGCTCTATCTGCCACGCATTTGCTGAATCTATTTGCTCTCACAACCAAAGTTCAACAAACCGAGACATGGGCAGCCATCAGCCATGACATGGTGGTGAAATCTAAAGAATCAGTCTGCGTGGTCATAGGTCTCTTTCTGAGAAGCCGGCTGAATTCTTAGCACTGTGCTGCTCGGCGAGAGGACTCAGCGTGATGCCGCAGCCTGAGAGAGCTCTTGATTTCTATGCCTGTGTTCATTTCATGGTGTTTGGACTCTGGGGCGCTTAGAACGCCGGGGCCTGATCAAGAATTAACCTTCACACAGCAGTGCGGCTATATGTAAAACAATTTATGTGCAACTTTCATCAGTGGGACAGGTGTTTGAGACACGTCTAGGGCTCGGTGAAGCCTAGAGATCCCAAGCTGTGTCTGAGATGGAGCTGACACGCTCATCTCTCGGCAAGGCTACGGCGCCGCTCGCATGCTTCAAATACAAAGCAGGCGGTCTCTTAGCTGCCACATTAGAGACACGATCTGACACAGTAATGAAAACGGATAAAACCATATAGCCCTTAAGCAGAGTTTTAATGTCTAGTTTCTGGTACGACCCGACAACGAGCCGATACAGTGGGAATGTGAACCGTGGATCATTATCGCTGTCTGTATTAAAGCAAAAAAACATTACACTGATTATTGTTTTTGAAAGAAACCCGGCAGGCAAGGCTAATTTGATGCGAGTTGTGGAACTGAGCTGAAGAATTACGCTGTCAATTTGCATGCCAAGACAAGCTGACGCCATTGTATTTAGAAATCAGACTGCAGTGTCCTTTTACTGTATCCTGCAGTGAAAAATAAACGATTATATAGTCAGCACTGCGTTATTGACATCAATATTTTATTGCTAGTTGCTATGTAATTACCATCACATTTCAAGTGTACCCCCAGTTAAAATGTCTTGTCTCTCAGGTTAAGACCAGACATCACAGCATTTAAAAAGAGACACATGGACCGAAAATAAATGCATGACATCGAGCAAGTGGCAAGTCACAAAGTAAAGAGAGTCTCCACACACAGTCTGTTGACTTTCAACAACAGTCTGTTTACTTTTTAAGATTAATGTGGACAAAAGGTCAGTGCATTCACCACTAAAGGACACCAGTGGGTTCTTTTTAGGTCTCTCTGAAAACAAAGTATTGCCTCACTTAAGTCTTGTAGGACTAATACATAGATTCTGTACAAACATACATACATACATTCATACATACATACATACATACATACATACAGGTGCAACTTGAAGATGTTGCTTGCAATGCTCACAATGAGATAATATTCACTCAAGAATTTTGTGGAAATATTCACTGTAGCCTGCAGCAAATGATCCCGGCGTCCTCTGGGTGATAAGCGTGACAGAGAATAAATGCCTAAGGCCTGTTGAATTGACTAATTAGCAAAACTGGTGTTTATAGATTTGAACTTCAGTTTGGCCTAATTAAACTTAGTTCTATAAAGGATGCAGTGTTTTGTCTCCCCTGGGTGGTCATGTTTAATCACGGTATGTACAGTACGATTATATTTGGTGAATGATGCTCTCAAACATCATGGTACTGTACATCGTACTCCTACAAGGAACGCAGACAGTTTGCTATTTTACTGTCCAGGGCTAATTTTGTTAACAAAGGTAAGAGTCCAGGCTATACGGGCAATATGGTTGAAATCAATTGCAAAATCACATGCTTAGTAATGAAATTAATGTTCATCTCACTAAACCAAATGGTAATGTTAGGTGTGATGTCACACAAAACATTGTATTACTTAGATGTTTCATACCTCATCTTGTCAGAGTTTGTAAATATGCTTGTTATCATCAATTTAGACAGCAGAATTGTCACTATATGTCTCAAAATCACCATATAATCGCGATATGATTCCACCGAAAGACGATAAACGATATTATCGCCTCGCTGTGATCCAAGCTACTGTTGTGGTGTTGGGGCCCGTGGATCATGTGACTCTCACTGAGCATCATATAACACAGGGATAACAACATAACTGGAGCTCTTAAACACCATCCAATGAGCCATCATAACCAAATATCAAAACCGTTTCCCTCTGCGATCCTTTAGTGTGAGAAGACAGGTTTGTGCATCACTAGGAAGAACAGAGGAATCAGAACATAATGCAGAGACACAGAATGCAAACACAGTCTTCTGAAAATCTTCTCTAGGCTATGTGCAGTTTGATACCATCTCAACATTGGCAACTGCTGGAAAAATTGGGTTGGAAAGATCCCAGATTAATAAATGCACAAGCCCACACACGTTGCAAAACCATTACCAGACAGTCGTACGGAAAAAAGTCTCCTCTTTAAGATTTCCACGCCAATAATTAATTTGTAGGCAGGCCAAATCTGGGCTAAACCGGGGGAAATCTCGCAGCAAAGTCAATTAATGCCTGAGGAGCTTTTTGAATGTGCTGAGCCTTTCACACTGCAAAAAAAAACAACACACCAAACCAATCAACTATGTGCAACTCCAGCTCTAGAGTTTAATCCCATTTTGATTTAAAAAAAACAAAAAAAAAACGAGCTCATTGTTTGTTTCTGCTGATGCCTCGGATAGGAACTGGCCGGAATCGTGACGTGAAAACTCATATTTGCTTATAATGAGGAGCTATAGGGCCTCTGCAGAAAGCCTGTTTGAGATGCGGGACCACAGCGATGCTCTCTAGAAACAATAACCCTGCAGCTCCTCACTCACAGCACCACCTCATCTCTCAACGTGGGCGTCACCTGACGTGCGAGCGCGTGCCCCCTCCCTTGAGCTGTCAAACAATAGGAAGTCGAGAGACAGCTTGACTTCTTCGACAACTTGTGACATAGACATACTATTAAAAGACTTCTGGTAGCGGTTCATTTCGCCTCCATGGGCTGAAAATCCGCTATTTTGGTAAAGGAGGGAGGGGAGGGGGGTGTTTAGTCTAACCCATCTGTTATGCGCAAGAAACCAAGAGGGAAAACGCAGCTCGCGCCAGACGTCTCGACTACACAACATGTCAAGCCTGAGCACGCAAGGTGACTTTGTGATGTCTCCTAAACATCGGTTTTTATCTGTTTCTGGTGTATGTTTACCAAAATGCGTGAATGCCAGCGTAAGCCCGCCGCTTATTCACGACACCGGGGATTGACTTTGGGCGGCGAGCGGTGCATAAAACCGCCGTTTGAGCCTTATTTTACCTCCTCTTGAAGTCCTTCTCGTACGGTTTGAGATAGGGGTCCATTTGGAGAAGGCAGCTGAGCTCAGGAATTGTAACATTATCCCCTGCTTCTGCCATGGTTTCTTCAGTCGAAACCAATCGAGCACCGACCGCTGCCGCCCGGATGCAGTGACAGTGACATGGACGAGGAGGCTGTAACGTGCAAGCTTTATAAGTATCCGCAGACGGCAGCGAATCAGGCTCCTCTGTGCCAAGCCCGTCCCATCCACAATGTGCAGCGTGGTCTGCACCGGGTCACGTTTAGGGAAGGGGAGACAATGAAGAGAGTCGAGCCGAGCGTGCAGCGCTGTGATACGTTGTAGCTTTAAGATGACGGCAGAGGACCAGGAAGTGTCTGCAGCGTCAGAGGCAGATGTTGTAGGCTGTTGTGAAACATTACTGTGAATCTGCTTACCGTCTATGGCTGTAATGGATTTCACCTGATGGAAAATCACTTGAATATGTCACTAGGGACGTCTGTGGTGCTCTGTAGTGAGTTTACAGTGACTTTAGAGCACGTTATCACTGTTTATTGTTTATTGATAAGGATCCACTGTGCACAAGGGTGTCAGCTATTCTTCCTGGTGTGTCCCACTAAAACACAATTTACATCCAAAACAAGGACACAATGAAATCAGAATGGAAGATAAGAAGAAATATGAATAAGTCACATTTGTTCAGTACACAATGTTTTCTACATATCAAAAGGCTGTGGGCAAGCTCAAACAAACAAGTGTGAATGAAATACAAGAGTATAAAACAAGTAGAATTAAAATTAAGCATCTTGCATCTCATCAAATTCCATAGTGAAATGGCTTGATATACAACTGTTGATATGAACAATGTAGGATTTTCTGTGGTATGTATTTGACATTTTGTAGGTGTGTGGCATTTTTATAGTATCCTTATAAAGGTTGGTGATGACGATGTATGAAAGTATGACTATAATTATTTTTTTGTAAAGGTCATTAGCAGCTTTTTGTTCCGTTTTGTTTTGTCAGTTGCAAATGGCAAAAAAAGTCGATGGTACAAAGCTGGCCTTATTGTTTATTGGCTGTAGTTATGTGTGGTGTAAAAGTGAAAGGCAGGGGTCTCACTTGAATCCAGTTTGTGGATTTGAGAAAATAAGGCCTTAAACATTTTTGAAAATGAACGGATGGCCTTGAAAGTACTTGATTTTTAATAACAACTTCATGATGGGGGTTTGTGTAGATAAAGCAGCACTTTTGAATGATATGAATAATATCCGCATGATTTCTTCACTGGTTATGAGTAAGAAATTAGGCCTTTAAGATTTTGACCAATGTCATGTCTTACACCCAAAACATGCCAATTTTGAATCCTTGAATTTCACTGATCAAGACCTTGAAACAGAAAGTCATTGAAAAGTGCTTGAATTTGATGGCCAAGTGAGAGCAGGACCCCTGGTAGTGGTAGTGAGCTGTGCTGCATGCCTCTGCACTCACTGGTAAACTGCCTTGGGATCTGCTACCATATTTGAATGTGAACAGCCTTGCAGGACAGTTGAACATAAATGAGTGTAGTGGCCTTTATACTACTTGCTCTGTGTCCGTTGTGAAACTGTTATTTGAAATGGCTGCAGGCCAAACTTCAGCAGAAGAGACCACATTGATTTAAGCAGCCTATTAATCAACAAAAGTACTTTGGTGTATGGAAGTTAACACAGACAGAGAAAGTTAATGAAGCAAGGTTCCATTGATTTGGTCAAAGTTTGATTTGGGCAAAGTTTGATTTGGGTAAACTTTGTTCAGTGTCAAGGCCGAGCTGTCACAATACCCAGCGGAGCAGCCTGGCACTGCAGGGAGGGGGCTGTAAAATGACGGCCCTGGGCTATGCCATTTACTGCTTTCCCCACATAATATCACATGACTCAAGTACTTTGGCTCCCGCTGCACGCCTGACTGTCCTGGAGGGGGGGGTTTTCTCTGTGCAGCCCTTCCCTTCCCAAGGTTTCTTCCATTTTTTTCCTAATGGGGTTTTTGTAGGAGTTTTTCCTTGTTCTATGAGGGTCTAAGGGTGGGAGGTGTTGTTTTCATTCATTCTTTCATGATCTGGGCATTGTGAAGCCCTTTGAGACTGTAACTGTGACTATAAAAATGAAGTTGACTTGACTATAGGCCTGTTTGTTTAAAAGCTGAAAATCTATAGATTAAAAACTATATGCTAATATGAATATGTGTCTTTTTGGGTACTGTTTCTCCACCTATTTCACCTTTACTTGCTTCTTTGGTTTCTTCCACCCCTCTTCCCAACTTTCAGTGTTGATGTGTGAAATCTTAAAATGCATGGCCTCGACAACAGAGGTGCCCAAAAATAGATTCATCAAGTTAACTTGGTCGGAGACGTTACCTAATGGAAATCCAGAAGGATAACCTTGGGACAATTTAGATCAAAACCTAGTCTGAAAGGCTGTTAAGGATGCACCCTCAATATAAAGAAATGGTGCGACTCTTGAAAGCGGCATCCTTGTCACAGAATAAAACTGTCCTAGTTAAAGGTCACAAAGTGAGCATCATTCTAAGGAGCCATCTGTTGGAAATAGATGGAACAAGTGGGTTACTGTCCACTCCAGACGGCTGTGCCAATAAATGTTGCCTGTGTGATTTACAGCTAAATAGCAAATGTTTACGGGGATAGCTGAAAAGACACAGCGCCCTCTGACAAAAACAGATACCACAACAGAAAACAAAAAATCTGGATTTTGTCAACAGCATATTCACTTGATGAGTTGAAGTAAATATTTGATTGATTTTATCTGTAATCAACAAGCAAACCGAGCTACAATTACTGTTACCTGGACAATGTGTTATTTTGTCTGCACCATGTAACAGATGATATGAAGCTGTATTAGCACCAGGTAAAAAAGAAAGGATTTGCCCAGCTCCTTTGTTTTGTCACTAAAGGTCAGAGACAGGATCATTATCTGTGGTGTCCTGTCTTTGATCGCAGTACAGTCCGCCTATTAACCCGTTTTTAGCTGCAACCAGCATCTAGCATAAGTCGCTGTGTTGGTCAGCAGAGCTGGGCTCTTGCTCCCAAACATTTCAACAAACCCACTGTAGAGACACATTACTTAGATGTTTCTCAGGGAGCTGCACCGCTGTTTTAGCTCTCTTGATAAGGCAGCAGACTTTCATTCCCTGGAACCCAGCTCTTGAACCCAGCAAGCACAGACTGTTTACATTATGCAAATTGACATGATCAATTTAAAAGATATTTCCACCAAGATAGTAAAAAAATAAAATATTACACCCCACACCAAAATTCATCTTTTAGTTTGCTAACCTAAATAACAGATCTAAATAACAGAATTGGCCTATATGGACACCTTTATTAGTGACTACACAATCTAAACAAGGACAGGACTGTTTTAGGATACCAATCACAGCGACCCCAATGAGGCACCTTGCACCAATCTGGTAGCAGTTTATCACAAATTACGTGCTTGTTCAATTATGGATTGCAGGCAACTCTCTACCTTTAATACAAATGGAGCCAGCCGCACAACTTCAGGTCACCGTGAAATGGAAAAAGACTTTTTCACCTTGTTAGCTAATTCTCTATATAAGATATACCCATTCAACAATACATGCCAAAAAAATTGACAAAATTATTAACTCATGCTTTTATATCAAAATCAAATTACTTGTACTTCCTGGAAAATGGCATTTTAGTTGCCACTTTGTGCACTGGTATCCATAAAAATTTGAACCAGTAACACTATCACAGATTTTTGAACCCTGTCTCCTTTTCCAAAGAGACCACGGTTGTGATCCCAGGTGGCTGGAATTTATTAAGTGAAAAATACAACATTTGTGACAGCTCAAGATTACACACAAAACAGCCTTGAACTTTGGAGCACTTTTGAACAATCCCTGTCTGTGTTGTGTCTCGCCCCGGCATCCTGTTTCAGCTGGAAATACACTGAGCTAGGCAAGAAGACACCATCTAAATGCTGTTTCCTTTTGATTTTAATACGAGCTGACACAAAACCAGCTCACTCTTTCACATAATTGATGTGAGCATGCAAGCGTTCTCCACTGATATCATGTGTAATGAAAAAATACAATTAGTCATTCAATAACTGTAATTACTCAACAAAGCAGCGTAACTCATCCAAGCTGAGAAGATTGCTCTCTGGGGTGTTCAACCACCATAACACAAATTTAAGGCAAAAATTTCATCTGCTCAGACGGATGTGGAGTGGGGAAGTCAGTGAATGTTAAAAATATTAAAATTTTATGTTATGTTAATGCTAAAAAAACAAAACTATGAAGGTTCTCAAATAAATTTTAGTGCCAAACAAATACTTAAAGTAGCCACCACCTTATAGATGTCAAAACTATTTATTCAACTGCTAAAAATTATGAACAAAAAGCAAAATGATGTAGGATATCAACAGCATCATCTCCTTTGAAACCAAATCTTTAGTTGAATCACTTTGGGCAATGGTGTGAATCATCTCTTATCCACAGTATCAAATACAAATACTTGAGGTTTTGCTGAAGAGCAGTGACGATTTTACAGCGAAAGGATTCCAATGGGAGCTGGTGTATGAAGTCTGAGGGTCGAATCATGACAGGGGCAGTCCATTCATAAGGGGAACTAAATGTACAACAGCATGGACACAGGTGCGGTCAGTAACCTTCCTGCAGTATCATCACTTTGTATACTTTTGCATTTGTGTAATTTTGCCAGAGGTGTGACCACGTCAACTTTGCCTGAGTCCCAAGTCAGTCTTGAGGCACAAGTCTCAAGACCTTAATCTTAAGTGTAGAATACCAAGTCCAGTCAGATCAATTCAAGAGTCCAGTATCAATTTAATATCTTAAAGAAAACAAGATATGTAGGACTTTTCAATGCAATATGGTTTAATAGGATAAAAACTTGGTAAGAGCATCATGAGTTTGATTTCTATAATCAGTTTCAGTTTCAATAAATTCAGTCATCCCAGAAAAAAGACTTGTCCTGAACAAATCTCATAACTTTCAATCAAAGTTATTAACACAGACACAAGATCTTTTGTCAAGACTCTAGAAATCTTTTCAAGTCATCAAAGTACCAGAACCAGCATGTCAAGTCTTCTCATTATGCGTAAAGTCAAGTCTCAAGCAATTAAAATTGTGACTCGAGTCCAAGTCATGTGACTCTAGTCCCCGCCTCTGAATGTTACTGTTTTTTGGCCCCTGTGACATGTAGTGTGGCTTCTTTCCCCTCATCCCCTCATGTATTTGTTGCCTGTGTCAAAACCCATTGCGAAAGCAAGAGCTTGAAAAAGGCACTTACCCCCAATTCCTCCCGTGGAGCTGCTGAGTGACGAACAGAGGGGGGTGCTGGGCAACTCCTGCGTGTGAATGTGTGCGACTGTATGTGGAGCAGGGCAGCGCTGAAACAGAGCGTGTTTGCTCAGCAGAAACCCGGGATAAATAAAGGTTAAAGGAAAAAATAAAACTGTGCTGATGATGAATTCTTGCTGAGACTGAGTAACCCATGATTAACTAACAGCACATAGAAGCTATTGTGTCTCTTCCCTGGCCCTGGCCTCATTTGTCTACAAAAATGATAACACATTATTACAATTTTTTTAATTTATGCTTTATTTGACAGAAATGGTGTGAGAGAGAGACAAATGACCGCTGGCCAGACTTGAACCAAGGTCGCTGCGAGAAGGACTGAGCCTTACGTGGCACGCTCTCTACTCGGTGACCCACTGGGGCGCCCCACTCATTATTACAATTAATTGGACAATGACATATGACTGTGATGATTTTGCATGTAACACCTTTAAGAAAATCTTCAACTTGAGGCATGGGGTCGTCGCTGTATTTGTTCTGGCATCAGATAGTTTGCAATTTTTTCAATATTTCCGTGAGGCTTGTGAAAGGGAAAACTCTTCAAATTCAAAGTGATACAGATCAAGTCATCAGCAGTACATGCCTCGCTGTCTGATTTCAATCCATATCTGCAGCTAATCCCGACACAAGCGCAGTCTCAGAGGGTCACAACTCTGAAGCTGTAAACTCTATGTGTGCAGCACTTGATTAAGACGTGAGTTATTTTCAGATGGGTAACGACCGTTTTTATGCAAATGGCTGTGTGTGGACCATTTGCGTCACAACAGTCGGGGGGGAGATATTTTCAGAGGAGCAGGTTTTCTAAACAACAGACATCTCCAGCTGTCAGAGAGGAGCCGAGTCAGCTCTCCTCTTTGTGAACGGGGAACAAGTCCTGTTCATTTGCATTGGTGCAAAGGACGTCAATCAAACCAAACAAACCATAAGGGAATGGTTTTAGCACTGCTTTCACCCAACAACATAATTAGTATACATGTTCAGCGGCTCAAATTGCTGTTAATTTCTGAGTAAGAGGAACTGAATGGATTACTATCACCACTGTCAGACAATAAGGTTCGGACATTATTGTGCTATACAATCCATGAACACTTAAAAATATGTGCTTCATAGCATTACTTTGGCACCAATTGATCTGAAAAGAGGATACATCAACCAAAGATTACACACATCCCTATTGTGACAAGTCTCAGTATCACAAAATGGAAATCTAGGATAATTGTTATATAGGAAATTAATTAAGGTATAGCAATAGGATTTGGACACAATACCAGATAACCTTCCTCTGTTGGGGATCAAATTAGATGTGAGGGATCGCTGTGCTGAAGTACTGCAACACACATAATTTCCCTGAAAGAAGGACACCACTTTCCTATGAATGCCACCATGTGAGAAGGTTAACACTGAGCAATAAAGGGAGCTGGGGAGAATGGGAATGAAGCTAATGAGAGGCGATAAGATTCACTCCAGACCTCAATTTCAAGGATGGAGGAGCTAGGTTCTCAGAAAGGACCAGAGACTGACACGAGGAGAAAGATCTTTAATGAGAGACATTAGAGAAGGCGGAAGCAGTGATATCCTTGTATATCTGTGAGGCAGGACACAAAGCTTGTGCTGACGGTGGGTTTTGAGCCTGCCAGGTACATGAATCCCTTTTATGAGTCGAGATATGCGAGATTACATGTCATATCAGCTCCCTCATGACCATATGTATTGAGACTCATTGTGTACTCTCTCTGAATAATTCACAAGAGAATGTGTGGACTTGGAAAGCGGCTGCAACAGATTTGGAAAAATATGCCTCAGAGTGGTTTGCTATGACAAACATTCTAGCTGCTGATGTAGGCTGAGGACACGAGGAGGCGAGCGGGGCTTGTATTGCCACACTCAGGGTTTTCCACAAAACTCATTTATGAATTTCAGACTAGTCAGCCCCTTCAGTAAAACTGAATTGTTAACACCTGACCTCACGGTAAAATGGCCCAAATGGTTTAAAGCGAGCAGGTACGGCTCAGGGGAAAGCCTCAAAGAAAGAGGGTGAAGAGACCGAATGCAACATGAGGAAGTCAGTGGCTTCTTTAACAGAAACAAGAAGACGATTGTCAAATAGGATTACAGGAAAATAATTAACCTGGCCAATACTGCTGAGAAAATACACATCTGGATGATTTAATTAGAGAGGAACTAAATAACATATATCCCTTGACTCACTCTAGACGTTAATTACTGTATATGTGCAATGGTCATCATCGGTTTGCATGGCACACCACAAATGAGAATATCATTTCCCTCTTGGCTTCAATCCCCTGACAAACTTAATCCTACCATGTCTAAAACTTGCTTTGGGATACGGTGTCTGATTGTGTTGCAAAGCAAGAAAGGTTTGAATTCAGAGCGCGTATCAGTCCATCTCCTGCTGCACACTGCCCTTCCACATGCATGCAAGGAAACAGATTGCTGCTGAGATGCTGGGCGAGATTTGCTCCCTAAACCCTGAAACAACAGTAAATGAGATCATATGTATCCAACCTCTGTTTGTTTCAAGCATGGAAGAGACTTAACCCATTAAATGAATGTATTTACAGAAATGTATGGTGTTAAATAGTGTCTGTTTGTGTCTTCACAATCTTTCAAGACAGAACCTTGAAACAAAAACCATAATGCTCAGCAAGGTCATGGAGCAAAAATAAATCCACATCTAATCTGTACTGGCCGTGGCATTTAGGCATTTAGCAGATGCTGTTATCGGGAGCGACTTCCAGTAAATACATCAGTGGAATAACTTAAAATTCATGTATCCCCAACATTGCAGGCAGGAAAATAAGATACTCGGGTTGCCTGTCATTTTCATTTATCGTCAACAAAGCCTAATATAAAGAAATATTAGGGACAATATTAAGATGTCAGAATGAAAGCTTTTTTCTTTCTTTCTCTTTTGTTTTAATGGTGACATGAGTTACAGGAACCTTGGTGCTAGTGGGTACATTGGAATTTGCAGTCCTCTGTCTTATATAAGTGGTACTTAAGTGAGTGTATTACAGTATGTAATAATGAAATAAAAATTTCACATTAAGCTGTTGCTCTTTTTAGTTGCTTTTGTAAGTCTTTAAGTCCAAAACAGTGATCATTTTGAACCAGTGAACAGGCATTTAACATAATTAACTTAAGAGGCACATAATGTCCTCCATTAGCCTCAGTGGATGCATGATTGCCTTGAAGATCTAAATTCAATTGAGTTCAGTAGTGTACCCATAATTTGACTGAACATGTCCATTAATATATACTGCATAACCTACTCAGTTCACTGTTTCCAACTCCATTAAAAGGCTACCTTGACACATTTCTATTTAATTTCACATGACACTTGCCACAGTGGGAGAAAGTTTTGTATTGACATAACTTGAATTTATCATTGAAGGCAACGGCTAACACTAGCAGCAGTGTATCCAGCTAAGTGTCAGTTGTGGTATCCATCAGTTTTAATGAGGAATACTGACAACAAGCCTCATTTTTCATGCACAATACAAATTAATTAGTTCAAAACTTTGTAGCTTCTCTTTTTAATTATGATACCACCATGTTTTCTCAGTTAGTGACATGTTTACACAAAATAAACTGGATGTTTTGCGCTACATGACTGTTTTTTTAATTTATTGAATCCTTCAAGGTATACTTAAATATTGTAGAAATTACTGTAGAAATAAATACTGTAGAAATGATTCATGCTTCTCAATTTAATCTAATGATTCTTGCAGTGTTGTGCATTGATCATAACAAACATGCCATTCACATCAAATGTTTACAGGCTCTGGAAATGGAAAACTCTTCACAAATCATAGCAAATTCAAGTACTCACAGGATGGTGATATATGGTGAAAATTGTGTGTTAATAAATGCATCCCAAGAGTAAGCATGCACCAAACTACATTACAGCGGGAACCCATACAGAAAAAAGTGAGAAAATATCAATTAAAATACAAGAAAGGAAAGGAAAAGAAAAGAAATTAAATGAGAGAAATAATATAAAACAACACATGGTTAAAACATAAAGGAAATTTGATCAAACTATATCAAATCAAGCCTGTTTTTTAAGAAGTGAGTTAAAAGATGATACCAGCTTTGCTAGCCCGAGTTCCTCTGGCAGGTTGCTGAACAGTCAAGGGGCCCTGATGGCAAAAGCCCAATCACCTTTACTTTTGAGTCTATAGTGCAGAACAGCCGGAAGGGCCCTGCTGAGGGATCATGGGCTACGCTTCAGCTCATACGGGTTTAAAAAGTCTGTAATGTATCTTGAGGCCTGACCCAGTCATGCTTTAAAAGTGATCAGAAAAATCTTAGAGCTGATTCAAAAATAAATTGGTAGGTGGCATAGAAATGTTAAAATGGATATGATGTTTTGTCTTTGTTTGGCACCGGTTAGACTCCTAGCAGCTGCAGTTTTTAGCAGTTGCATTGTCTACCCTGCGCCGGCATGAAGCTGACATTTGACTGAGGTAGGAGTGTGAGTTGCAGTAGTCGTGACAAGAAGAGAGAAAGGCATGGATGCAGATCCGGAGCTACAGAGGATAATAGCAGCTTGAATCATTTGTGGAGATAGGAAGGCCAGTTACAACTATTTCAGGTTTGCTTTTGTTTTGTTGTTTGTTGTTCCTGCTTTTGCGACAGCTAACAATTATATACTATAACACTGATATCGGTTATTTTTGAGAGCATCAGAGTAGATTAGATCAGTGGGCTTTACAGAGAGATATGAGATATAAAGAGGCAGATATAACTGTGAACCATCGGCTGAACGGCTGAACAAGATATATTTACAGATGTTATGGCCAAGTGGGAGCATATACAAGGAAAAGAGGATAGGACCTACAATTGAACCCTGCGGGACCCCGCAAGTGATTCCTGGTGAGGATGATGATGAATTGCCTACAGTGACAGAAAAGGTTCCATGGGGAAGGTAGTAGCTGAGCCAGCACAGCGCTATATCTCTGATACCCACCCAGTGCTTGAGGCGGTCAATTAAAATTGCATGATCTACAGTATCAAAAGCCTCACTGAGGTCTAAAAGGATTAAGATTGAACATTACCCTGCATCCGCCATTAAAAGAAGGTCATTTGTTACTTTAAGAAGGGCCGTGTTATGCACGCTCTAAAATCTTATTGTAAATTTATGAAGATGTTACTATGGTTGAAAAAAAATCAGGTTAAAACTTTTTCTCTCTTTAAAACCTTTTGATGAAAACAACAGTTTGGAGATGGCGCTCTAATTACTAAAAATCAAATCTTGAGAAGAGGTTGGACCACTGTGTGTTTAAATCTGGACAGCAAAGTCCCCATGCCCAGATATCTATTAATGATAGATGAAATACTAGTACATAATGTGTCAAAGGTTTCTTCTGAGAATTTTGCATCTAGGGGCAAGTTGAGACTGTATGTGATAAACCCTCCTCTAAGAGGTATGGTGACGTGGGTTCCAGAAAGCTGAAAAAACATGCTGAAATAGATAAGTCCAGGTCAGGAAATGAGATCTGGAATATCATGTTCTCAACCTCTGTGATAAAAAATAATTTTTGATGGAGGCTTCAGCACCATACTGGTGCAGGGTCTATTACATTCAACAGGACTCTAGAATTTTGACAAGTCTTTCGCTGTAAAGGGCAGTTTAATGGCCTTCTATTTAGGTTCGGCTTTTCTACTCTCTCTCTTTAAAGACATCCTTTTGTGGCCTCATCCTTCCATTCGAATTTCCTCAGCTTATTTGAAAGAGGCCCATTACAAAGAGTGATATATGATTATCTCCATAAGTCTCAAGTTCAAGATTGCAAAAGATGAATTAGTTGTCATTCCCTCTTTGCCCTCTGAACCGATGATTTGCTTGCAAGGCCTCTTTGAACAATTTCAAATGGCTGATGAGGTCACAGGAGGGGAAAAGTAAGGCACAGGTACTTCCAAAGAGCCATGGCCAGGCTGTAAATTTTGACTTTTTATTTTATAATTCTTATAAAGAGAAACAAGGTCACAAATGGCAAAATAAGCTGCAGGTGAAACAAGTACCCGGCTCCTCATTGTGATTTTGAGATGCCTCAGTAGTAATGACACTTCTGAAATATACTTACAACTGAAGATGTGACCGTGGCCAGGTGCGTAATGTTTGGAGGTGAAGTCAAGCAGTAGTGCATACAATTGCTTTGCAGTCAGACACACAAATAAGCTTTAGGTCAACATTAGGCTAAGATTATGTCCCTTTTAATGTGTTGGCCTTTTTACACACTTGACAGGACTTAAAGACTCAACAAGGTGCTAAAATTCAGCAATGATTGTGAAATGCAGCAAGAGAATGAGCACTTGGAAATATGGGTAAGAGAAATACCAAATATCACACAGTGCCTGAACACCGGCAAAACCCAAGGCATGTTTTTCAGCTATAAATTACAATTGCCAGGATGATTCATGTAATCTATAATGCATGAATCAGTTCTCATTATTGTACCATGTACCTATTATGAGGTTCATATTCTGGCATTAGTAATGTGCCATTAACCAATTTTCAGGTTTAACAGAAACATCTTAAAATAGTTATTGTTTCATGGGCATGCTCAGTTCACTCCCTTTACTTTGATAAACATCAGCAATTTACTTCTTTACTAATGTACTTCTTTTTCCCTCAAAGGCTGCCTAGCTTCACTTACAGTATACAGGTAGTTGCTGACAATCTGAAGATGGTATCAGAATAAAAGCACCAAAAAGTAATTATCGCAGGTTATGTTGATGTTGCTTGGAGAATTCTGTTCTTAACCCGGTTTCTTGGTTTTGGGTGAGCGCACATAAAGGTCATAGCTCAGTTAGAATAAGCCTTGATTATGAGAAACACCGTTTTCTGTGAATTGCCTGGCTTACTCCTATTTTAAAAGACTTACTGTGGCGTGGAAACATCTTACTCCTCTCACTTTTGTTTTTTGTTTTTTTGCCATCTGCACAAACTCAGGTCCGCACAGGGTTATGAGTACATTTTGTTGTCAACAAAAACATTGCACAGATCATCATTTCTTCCCCATGTATAAGAAATAACCCCCTATGCTCAGTCAAAGAGGCTAGCTGGCAGCCCATGCCTTTTCATAACTGCTTTGTGGTCAGACCGTTGCAGTTGTGGACCGTGTCACCATTGGACAGCAATATTCTCTTAACTTGTTCATTCATGCAGCAGAGATACACAGTCAAAGGCCATCAAAAGTGCATAAACAGCTTAATCCCCAAAAGACCTCTATGGTCAAAACCAAGATTACTACATGCATGTCAACAGCAAAGACAGGAAAAGAGAAAAAGAAAAAAAAGAAAAGAAAAATACATTTGTGCTCTGTAGAAAAAAAAACAAAAAACCCCAAAGTAAAATCCAAAAACAATGAGGGCTAGTCAGGACCAGCTTGTCGAGGTCTTCTCTGCTGTATATCAGTATCTAAACATGATGAGTGCGTAATGTTAGCAGGAAGGTAAGCTGTTTCATAGCTTTTCATAATTCATCAGAAATTTCATAATCCATTAGAATATTTATAAGACATCGATTAATCATTACCTGCCCATATAGAGAAAAATCACACAGTTTAGGTCACATATTAATAACTGGAGATAATAATAAATTAATAAAAGTAATAAATTAACAGGTGATTATAATCACATAACGGCCACAGCCAATGAGCTGTGCATATGGTAACGCACCATATTGTTAGGAAATGCATGTGACATAATGGGAATATTATGAGTAGTAAATAACTGTTAGCATTGTTAGCAATATTATTAATTATTTATTATTATATTAATTTCTGTTGCATATCTGTTAGTCAAAGATTTTAGGAATATCGTGTGAATTCTTCTCAGTGGTACATTCACATCCCTCATGAGCAGGATTAATATGCTGTTCGCTTATAAGTGCATTTATGAAGGGCATGACGCACATGCATGTATGATTAATAAATACCTTCATGAGCCATTTATGGACCATTATTACATTGTATTCTGGGGCCTAAAGCAGAGTTGGGAATTTCTTTTGCCTCTTTAAGGAGTGATGGCTAGATCACTGTATGTACTTGAGTGAAGCACCATAGTTGCAATGAATAAATAAATATTTGGACAGGAAAAATATCCAAAATGTTCTATTATTCTGAACATTTTTCAGAAATATTACGAAAACCTCCAGAAGTGTTGACAATGTTTGGCAGTCATTAGGAGTGTGATTTGTGACAGTTGCCTCGATGTGACTTGTGGAGTCAATAATCAAGTCGTTTTACAGACTTCAGCAAGCAACAGCTCCCTAACATATCACCATGCTATTATTTTATCTTATTTGAAGCTGGAAGCATCCTGAAGTTTTGTTGTTGTTGTTGTTGTTTTGTCTGTGTTGGTTGTTTCGTCTGTGAAGTTCCTAGAGGTCACAATAAACCCCGAAAGGAACATTTGGTTCTTGACAAAACAGGCAACGGGCTCTTTAAACATTTACAGCATTTTTAACCTTGCTCACAACAGAACGTCTCACTGCATCAGAATGACACAAATTTCTTGCCTATGTAAAGTATTGTATGTAGAACAGTGAGGCTTTATTGACACTGCTAAGTGTATTGAACCACACAGCCTAGATCCTCTAAGTAGTCTACCTGGGAAATGAACAACGTCATGAGGTGAGAGGTGAAAGACGAAATCTGATATAACAGTCATCTCGAAACATAACTTGAAATGTGAATTGAAATCAGTCAAAATCCCTAAAAAATTGCACCATCATTCCAGCACTGTAGCCACACAGAGGGAATAAGGTATACTAGTACTCAGATATACTTATTGGAAATCAGTCAAAATCCCTCAAATATACAATAATATACAGACAGTATAGGATGTGGGGAAAATAACAAATGCATGTCTACACATGAAGCGTGTGTGTGTGTGTGTGTGTGTGTGTGTGTGTGTGTGTGTGTGTGTGTGTGTGTGTGTGTGTGTGTGTGTGTGTGTGTGTGTGTGCAAAGGCTCACCAGATGCACGAGCGTGCGATATCCTCCCTCTTGCTCTGTGGCTGCTGGTCACTGGCTTCACAGTGTCAACATCTTCCTCAGGCCAAAAGCTTCTAGTCA
>OMOV01012602.1:0-13015 GCA_900312565.1 Beryx splendens
TTAGTAAGAAGTCAGCTCTGACATGGGGTGAGGTGAGGCGGAATATCATTACAGATAGAACAATCCATATATCATATGCAACCTCACCTCACCCCATGTCAGAGCTGACTTCTTACTAAAACCCAGTCTTTTTCCCTGATCCCTGGTGCACTATGGGAATTTTATGAGTGCAAAATGAGTTGCTTCAACCTTGCCAGAGCAACAGTGAAACCACAACGGTCTAATATGATGTATGGCACTAATGCTGTTATGTCTTGCAAGGAGGATAGTGGAACTCTCTAGCTGGCATGCTCTGTCCTTACCTATGCTTTGTTATAATTAGTTATCCACACAGAAAGTCACACATACAGTATACAGTATAATCCTACTGTAAAAAATGTTATAGTTACAGTTATACATGTTTTCTGTATCTTCAATCCAAAGCAAAAGACCAATAGACACATTTTTTTTTTTCACAGTGATTCAGTGATTCACACACTTTGGCTTCAGCACACAGTCTCATATACTACTATACTATGCCAAATGCAATATCCCTGGGTATTCGTTTACGTGTTGATCACAGCACAAACCAAACAAGAATGATCACCAAGGCTTGGGTGTTGTGTGCAACTGCTCATGCTTATAGAAATCTACACCCATGTTTTTTTTTTTTTCTTTCTTTTTTTTTTTTCTGGACCGAAGTTATGAGCACAAGAGAATCTGCTTAAGTTTGCCGACCAGTTGGTGAATGCCCATCAGGCGCCGACGGGGAGCCCAAAAATAGGTCCCAAACTCGCATTTTATACGGTGCAGCTTTACATACTTAATGCCTTACAGCAAGGGAGTCAAACCCTGTGCCACAGAGTAACGAAAATATGCAGGTTTTCCGTTCCAACCAAAGACTACACCAGGTGATTTCACTGATTAGTTCCTCCTCTCTGGTTGTTTGCTAATTAGTGAAATCACCTGGTGTAGTGTTTGGTTGGAACGAAAACCTGCATATGCTCTGCCTTCCATGGCACACAGATCGACTCCCCTGCCTTACAGGATTGTGACTACTAATTACAGACCCCATGAAATGTCATCTTTACTTCCTTGATTTGATGTATTTCCAGTTGAAACTAAAATCTGTGAAGGTTTTATTGGTTGGAATTTATATTTATATTTATGCCTACTGGTGCAACATAAGGTCACCATTAAAGATACTCTGTGTTCCAGTAAGTAGAAAGTAATGGGAGTTCATTTCATGGGGACGTTAATGCTTCATGCTAGCATTGACTGTATTCGTGTCATATGGGTTACTGGGATGTTAGTTTGTGCAAAGGACACTGACAATCAACTTGAATGTTGTTGTTTTTTGTTGCTGTTTTTATTTTTATTATTTTTTATTTTTTTTTTACAGTTGCTTGCCCCTATGTGCTAAGAGTGAGTTTTAACAAAACCCCATAATGAATTTTTTTTTTTTACATTGATTTTGCAAGGTATATATTCATTGAATGGTCCAGCTTTGTGCACTGCATGCAAATACCCATCCAATTCCCCATAGGAAACCATATTTCTGGTGCCTGACTCTTTTGCCCTTGGTGAAAATGACTTCATGCATCACTTATACGGCACTACACATCTATATTCCCCCCAACCCACTTTTAATATTGAGATACCTTCAGAGTTACCGTAGCTGCGGCACAGCTGAATTACCATACCGCACTTAACACTCCAAGCAACAGTGTAGTTCAATCAGGGGCGGACCGAGGGAGAAAAAACGGCCCTAGACATCATGCCTGCCCAGCCCACTTTCAAACATGAGAGAAATCTAATTGTGTTGCCCTCTTTGCTTACCCCGTGCTTTCAATATGTATAGAATAAAAAAAGGACGGGACAGTGGAGTAAGGTAGAGAGGGAAATAGAATAGATAGACTATTGTCCTCAAAGAGAACACTTTCAGAGCATTCAGAGAGAACAGTAGGTCAACAATCGATTCTGCGAGCTATCGTGTCAAAAGTATCATAATAGACAAAGACCACATCGCAGCCCAGGAAAGTGCTGCTTGTGGCTCCTGCTGCTGATGTTGAAAACCAGTTTGAAGTGCAGCACTCTTGCTAAAAGGTGATACATTTCTGATGGCTGTGAGTGCTAAAATGCATGCTCAACTCTCAGTGCTATTTTGTCTAAAGGGGAATACCACTCATTTTAAGGATTCTTCCCTTGTTCCTGTGTTCTGGGGTTAGTCATATAATTATTGGATAACAATAATTAACTGTCCCTAACTGTCTCTGTGGCATTGTATTAAAATCAGTCTGTAGAATCAATACTGCAGACAAAATGTTCAACACTAACTTGAATCTTTTGGTTATTGATAAAACACTGCTGAGCTGTTAATATGTGGATGGATGATGACAGGGAATAGAGTTCCTTCAGGAGATCTGATAAAAGTCCACTGAGAGCCATCGCTCTAAAAATGACCCAGCAGGAACAAGCTCAGAATATTTCTCCCAAGGCCAAAAGGAAAAAAAGAGAAAACGCCAACAAAAGTAAAGACCTGTCTTTGCTTGTTATGAAGACAACAACATGCCTGAGGACAAAACAGATGTATGGATTGTATTTTCTTGTGGGGCTTTTTATGTGATGGCCAAGCAACTTCATTTGTCTGCTTTGTGTTGTATCTCCTGGCTCTCTCATTACACAGACATATATTAATGTATGCTGTAGATATCAGGAGATGCAAGCCGCCATTGTACAAATTGGCAGAAACAGACTAATATACAGCAGCTTATGTACAAGAGCCAGAATTGTGATCGTTACTTCTATGCCATATTTGAAATGCATATTTGAATATGTTGATATGTTTAATTTTGTATGCAATGAAAGATAAACACGTTGCACAAACTATTTTTCTTTCTTTCTTTCTTTTCAATTTGTCCCAACATGTTAAATATTTGTTATATTGAGTCTGCATGCTGAAATAACTGAAAAAGCTCCACATGTATAATGGAAGCAGTAGGCACACTGGGCCACTAGAAGACCAGATTGAGTCAAAAAGGTTTTGCGATGTTATCTTTGCTAAAAAGTCAACGATTCTCACTTCAAGAAGTCACATATTATTGTAGGGCACTGGGCAATCAACTTGGCTTTGACTGTGGAGCCATGAACAGCTGTCCCAAAAGTGCAAAACAACGAGCCAAGCTCCTTTTCGGTAATGTCAGACAGAACACATAGGAAATAGGACACTGATTTTATGAACTCATATTGAGTAGAGTATGTATGGTATTTTAGATTTGAACGTAGTTCTATCAGTTCCATACAAGAAAATATACCCTTCTTACACCCATACAATCATGTAAGATACTGTTTTTTTGTTTGCTTTTTTCATCCTTTCTAGAGCCACACACTGGTATGACATCAAAGCTTGAGGGACAGAACAAACTCTTGGACTATACAGTATAGTAAATCATTTTCACTAATTACTTGTTGTGTTGGCTCTGTGGTCTTATACTTTGGATGTGGGATAATAAAATGACCATAGGTTTTAAGTACAGCGTGTAAGCTGTAATTTGACAGTTTAAAGAACTACAAAATGTTTTGGACATGGACCCTGTATTTCAGCAAACCTTAAAGTACCACACCAAGTTTTTGAGATTGGCTTCTTCGTCAACTTCCCCGTTGAGTGATAAGAACATAGACATTAAAATTCACTGGTCGATCATTTGCTCTCTTGCCCCATGCTAACACTTTAGCATGCACTATGCTACTGTAAGTGATAGTAGGCAGCATTATTCGAATGAACAGTGACTCTCTTAGATCTGCGACCCATTAACATCACTATCCTATTAATATCTTAATAGCATGAGCTCTTTCCAGCCTTAATGCTATATCACATGTTGACCACACTTGACTCTAAATTATGCTGGTGCAGTATAAAGTAAATGGCTGACTAAATGACTGCAAGTGAAGAAAGAAAGGGGTCTGAAATATCAAACCAGCTTTGTGAATTTATGGTCCCGCTACAGAGGAATGGATGATTTTATCACTGGTTTCTCCCTACTAATTTCTCCAGGGTTCAATGAGTAAATTGAAACCATCATGATCAAATTGGTGGGGAAATACAGCATTGTGATTGTTATATCACACCTTATCACATATGTATTTCTTTTATGTCTTATTTTTTATCCAGGTTTGTGACTAATCCTGTTTGTCTCCTTATATGCTTATTTTACTTTATTTTATTTGATCTTTTCTTCGCTTCACGTCTGGTTTCATTTTTAATCTCTTGTCTTCTGTTCTATTGTATTTATTTATCTTAACTTTTTTTGGAAAGCACTTTCTAACAGTTGTTTTAAAAAGCGCTATGTAAATAATGTTTATGATTATTTTTATGGTTATGGTTATGATTATTGCATATAGTCAGTAGTGAGCACCCTTTAAACTTTACTGGGGATATACTACTCAATTAAACAATGTTATTCTTCTGAATCAGAGCATGAATCAGAAATTGGAAAACTAAGACTTGAATATGTGATGTCATCAAGGTGAACTGCTCCACGGACAATGGACTGGAGAAGAGGGTCACGGTGACACTGAGAGCGCAGAGTGAGATTTGCTTGCATCAGGATACAATTGTTTCAGAACTAATAATGCTACAATAGAATAAAACATTTGAGTATAAAAACTCAAACACTCTGGGTCCAAATAATTTATTCATCAGTGTCTAGGAGCAGCTCGAGACTTTACCCCTTCATGGCATCATAGATTCATTTGGGCATACAAAACTCTGGTGTTTGGCTTTTTGGAAAGATTTGTTTAAAATCACAAATTCTGACTGATCCTAGACCATAAGACTGACACAGATGGGTTCTTAGACTGAATGGTATTCTGTGGTAAGTCAATGGAATCCAAGACTTAACCAAAAAATGGCATTAATGGTGTGCAGCTATATTTAGTTAAAACATTAGACATTATATTTGTGCATAGCATATCACCTGAAGCATTATGAAGGCTGATATGATCACCCTTCATAAAAAGAACAGTAGAAGAGTAAAGAAGAGTAAAGTTCAAGAGCAAAGAGAAAAGCAGACAAGGTCACTATATTATTCTCTATATTATTGTCATTTTCTGTTTATCAAATGGGCAGAGCATGGAATATGAAGGGAGAAAAATCAATCCCCAGTAAAGTGCTACAGGACCTATAAGAAAGACTCTATGCATTTTTCTGTGATGCAATTATTTTGCAAAGGAGGAAGAAAATGGGAGGTGATACAGCAGAGGGCTGAGAGATACCTGAAATGAACAAGCAGAGAAAATGTTGTCAACTGTACACAACCGAGGTACCATGGAACCGAATCCTGAGATCAAAAATCAATGGACAGAATTGACTCAGCAGAAACAAATTAACTGCACAAGCCACTCAGGCCCTGTTTATAAACTTGATAAACCAGTTGAGGACTTGAAGAACAAAAAACAGAAACTGGAGATAAAGACTTTGTCAGCACTGTACCTGTATGTTCACTGTTCAATCCACAAGGTGTTACAAAGAAAATATATAAATAAAAGGTACTGTAAGTTGTTTGTGTTATGTTTTTTAAATCTTATGTAAAGGGCTTTCATTTATTCATGACAAAAAGCTCATTTCCACCACAGCGGAATCCACTAGTTTTGGAAAGAAAGTTTTCTAAGAAAGTAATGCGATTCTAGATGTAGCAGTTTTATTTTGGCATATACTCGCAGAAATCCAAGGACATTTGATGTTGAAGCTGTGTTGTAAAAAGAGCAATATCTAAAAGGATACTGACTTTTTGGTCCCTGCCTGTATTATACATATAAGCTTTGAGGTAAAGAGAGTGGTGGGATTCTTCACCTGAGAACCATTTTTAATAGTAAGCCATTTTTCTCATTTAGTAATCTGAAAAAAGACATTCATGCTTTTATTTCTTATGTTTTCATTCTGGCACCAATCAAAAGCCTCTTTTCACGTCACGGTTTTGAACTAAACGTGGCAGCTAACCTTGGGCTGTTAACAGCTACAAACAGGTGAAATCACATCACTCCAAACTGCTAGGGGTAGAATCAATTGTAAGATTTTACTGATTATTTTTAAAGCATGGTTAGGTGTGGCCCCGTGCTATATTGCAGACATTTTAGGCTGCGTTCACACATAGCGTTTTGGAAAACGCGCTGCCTGGAGGCTTTTTTGTGAGGAGAAATAAAAAGCGGATCACGGCAACATCATTTGACTTTAGCTGATCTGCTAGCTCACTAACCAGCTGGTTAGCCCTTCTAGCAGACACAACAGTGTTGTACAACAAGCAGAGGCTTACCAGATATGTCCAATGCATGTCCAGTATAATCCATACTGCCTTTAAGATCGCTGTTGTGGTAATGGAAATTCACTTATTACAACGTTCAATTTCTCCACTGGCACTTTCACTCTCTCCATATTTGTTGCTATGGGAAACGGCCAGCATCTCTGTGATCGCAATTGGTCGGCTGGAAAAAGCGGTTCACCCGGCGCTTTTCTTAAAAGTTGAACAATTCTCAACTTTTGAAAGCGCTCCGCTCTGACGGGAAAAAAACGCTTTTCGGGAGCGGCCGCCTTTTGTGCACCTTGCGGCCGCTTCCCATTGCTTTTAATGAGAAAAGGGCGCTGGCGGTTGGGGAAAAAACGCTGTGTGTGAACGCAGCCTTAATTCCCTATGAGCCAGTGTGCAGCCTTATATCCTAGGCAGTATCCTGGCTGTTTCACAGTTCAGGCGAAAGACAAGCGGTGACCGGGCCTCTGCCATCATCGCCCTGAGGCTTTGGAACGACTTGCAGGAGCTTAGGCTAGCAGAATCAGTATGATATTTTAAATCACTTGTGTGATGTCTTTTACAATATTATTTTTACTCCCATAGGCTCAGAGTTGGCTCACGTAAGTCTTGCACCTACATCCTTGAGCAAGGCAAAAAGTACCCCAGCCAAGATGCTCATTTGTGCCACACAAGTGTGTAGCTCTGAGTTGGGGAGGTGTAGGGGAGAATATTTAATATTTAATGCATCTTTTGCACCTGTCCACTGGGTTGGCAGGTTTCTGACCTGAATACATTTTTGCCGATTGTCACTCTGAGTGGGCCAGTCACACTGCCACTTGCAAAATTTATTATCAAAATGATAGAATATTGAGAAATTGAGATTTCTATAGGCCTAAAGTAAGTACACTCAAATAAACGAAATGTATTATTGCAATGATGCAAAATGCTGTGCAGACGAATGAGCCAATACAGCCTTGACTATTTTTCCCATCAAAACTGCTTTCCTGTATTCATTTTGAGTCAAATATAATTCAAGAGACATTCGACATTGTGGCAAACGCAGTGGAAGACAGACAATATTCTTGAGAGCCTGTTGATTCTTTATATAGTTTTCCTATTACTCTGTGCAAGATGCTGGAATAAACATCACTGCACCTATCCAGCCGTGGCCTTTGCTTTCATTTCACACAGGGCAGATAGACACCCACTACAAGTGAAACATTATTTCTGACTTATCCCTCGAGTGCTTGTATTGGTCTGAAAAGCCCCAAATAATCATTGTATTTCACAGTAACATTGCAATTCAAAATTATTTCTTATTGTCTTTGACTCTACATGAGGCTTCTTCGATACTTGATTCTGATTGACTGCGAGGATTTTTGCGTGCAACATCCGGTGTAAACGCTTTCATCACTCTTCTAAATGAACATGGTGATCAATATTTCCTGGAAATGGAGATAGCTTTTATGTTCCCTCATCCTTGGAACTCTTTGGATGGTAGGACAGCATGTCACAACAAGCAAAACCAAAGACACCGTCAGAGGTTTAAATCCCTTGAGGAATTAAGTTTTGCTACATCATGCCTTGGAAGTGTCTTAAGAAACTGCACAGAATCCGAAAGGATTTTGTCAGTGCTGCAATTTGATGATCTGTGCCAAAATCCACCACACTGTTCTGTGTTGTGTTGTGGCTGACTGTATCATAAGTCTTAGCAATTCTGTTGTGTAAGTTGTTTGACTTGTACCACAACTACAAAGCTGTATGGTTTTTGGGGGGTCGATGCAAAGCGACAAGCTCTGTTAAAAGGGTCTGTCTGTTACAAGTAAAGTTGAAGTTGAAAGTGGACCAAATGTTGCATGTTTAGACTTGTGGGGCAATGAAATATGACGCAGCTGAATAGTAATTTGTTGGAAGGCAAAATTGCATGGAGGGAGAACCAAATACTGATTGTTGTGTCTCTGCTGTTTGTACCCATGGAGGACCAGATGTTCTCCCTTGTGGGTGGTCGTGAAAAATTGGTTGGAAGCCAGAGCCACAACCATTGATTGGACAAGGAGTATAGTCGAATGATTTGATGTAATTCATGGTGGAGGCTATAGCAACCTAGCTTTAAATGTGGTGCGGAGTGAACTGTAAAATCTTTCAGTTTGGGTTTTCGACTGAAGGTCTTGTCATCACACATAGCTTAAATCTTTTGGCTTGGTTTCCTGATTTTTAGGGCTAGAACTTAGTCACTAGTGAAAGTTGCATTTTTGTATTTTGTACATATATTGCTTAGAAAAGAATATATATATATATATATATATCATAACATTGTATTGGCTAATTCAGAGGTACACCCTTTCACACTGAAAATCAACCGACCAAACTGTTGATCTCAATGTAAAAGCCTTTGCTACACTTAGTCTCACCAGGCAGCACAGAGGCATCATCCCTGTCCTGCATTACAATGTTGCTGTATAGTACATTTATGGCAATTATGGCTAAGATAGCATATGTGATTACTACCCAATAGACTCCAATAGTGCAAGCTGCCACTGTGTATCACAGGGTGCATCAAATTAGATATCCAACATTGGGGGGAAAACACTGATGCCTCTTTATACAAAATTATCACTGACATGAAAATAAAGCTCAGTATGGACCACAATTTAAGTGATGAATCATCTTAACACATTTGCCTACAAATTTGTCCCAAAATGGAAACATTGAGTTTTAGAATGACACCGCTTTGTCCACGTTGAAAGTCTGACAGCCAATAACAATAAACTCCAGAGACTCAACCAGAGCAACTTGATTCCTGCTACACATACATTTAATTTTCATGGTGCAATTATAAAATAAATTGCAATATATTTGGCCCCATTACAATGTCGTATAGCAGCAGAAGAGAATCATTATTCCAAATGGATATGCACATAACTGGTTCGCCACAAAAACTGATGTTGACATCTTAAACACAAAGCAGTGACAGACATGGAAGGCAAAGTTGAGCACAAATGAAAATTGCCTTGAAGATATACTGCAAAAAGCATGTTAATATCCCTTGAGTTGTCAAACTTTTAAAGGACAACTAATACAAATCCATTTGTTCAACCATTTACCACTCCATTTATCTAAACCGATCTGCCAGCAAAGACAAGCAGCCTGCCTCCTTCGTCTGACCCCTGTTTTTATCAAAAGCAGTTTCTTCTGTAGTTGAAAGTGTAGATAAATATTTAAAATATTGTCACTATCAACAGTAATGTAATCGTCTTTGCAGCATGTGTTTCAGGGTTCAATCAGCAGCAGCACCTGACATAAGTTACATATCTCAAGGCCAAATAAAGTAACTGATCAAAGATATGAAACTTTAACTCCTGATCAAAACATCAGTTTTTTTCACATATGGTTCAAACATACCTTTGAAGAGTTCAACAGAAAACATTAAGCCTGGTTTATGCCCTCATTCGTGATGCAAAGTTGCTGGATTTCCAAATCTTCAGACAGCAATGCACTATCTGCAATCAAGTGAAAATTCAATCTCAAATCTCACCAGGATTCCATGACACACTGAGATGCTCAGATGTGTGATCCTGGTAAAAAATGTTAAACTCAAAACTACAAGCAGGTGTTTTAAATGAATCCAACATTTGCAGACAAATCCTACTATCATGTTAGATCTTCTTCAAAAGCTGAGGCAAATTGTTTCCTTCAATACTTATAATACTTACAACAGGTGTTAGCTTCTCTCCAGTGTGATACCCAACTCATAACATATTCAACCTTTCTCCTATAAAATCTGCCACAATTTATTTAGAATTAAACAGCCCTGGGGGACAGGGCTAAAAAGTTGAGAAGCAGTTGGTTCCATTTAATAGTACGGGTTTAATGAGCAGATGAGTGGAGACAAAGCTGTCTGTTCGACTCCCAGTAACGAAGCTCAGAGAGTGGCACAGAGAGCATGGACTCTCCTCTGGTAGGTTGAGAGAAACCATTAAAAAGGACAGAATCCATTAGACAGACAAACATGCTCTGGACTGACCAATGGAAACACTTGATCTGGAAGTTCAGGATTGTGCACTGCCTGCTGATCTGTCTGGTAAAGATATGCTACCAGCAAACATAAGCAATGATTCTATAGCTCAACGGCTAGAGCATGGCACTGACACTGCCAGGGTCAGGGTTTGATTCCCACTGGTGCCACCAATGCTAAAAATATACACCACCAGTCAAAAGTTTGGACACACCTGATTGAATGTACAGTTCTTCATTATCTTAAAGCCATTTTGAATTCTTGAACAGTGTTTTTTAGACAAATATAAATAGTGAAGTTGATGCCTACACTATGTATGAATTTCTTCCCAAAGCTTTTGCCTTTCCATCTAGGCAAAGGGCGGCTACTTAAAAGAATCTACAATATAAGATTGTTTTGATTTGTTTAACACTTTTTTGGTCACTGCATAATTGCATTTGTGTTACTTCATAGATCTGATGTCTTTACTATTATTCCCAAATGTCAGAAATAGTCAAACTAAAGAAAAAAGTGTGTCCAAACTTTTGACTGGTGGCGTATGTAGGTACTTTGGATAAACATGTCCACCAAATCCTTTTTTTTGTTTGTTTCTTTTTTGAATGATGAATGTATTTTAGGGGTGTGAGTAAGGCTGAGTCAATCCTCCCTTGCTGTTCAAATCATATCAACCAAATAGTCAGGACTATGGCCCTATCAGTGGCTGACATTTTGCCTAGAGCTCCTGCTGTTTCTGGCTACCACAGTCTTCTATTGAAAGGGTGTGACAAACCCTCTCAAATCACAGAAATACTCAAAAAACATCGCAGCATACCAGTGTTCAACAAGCCATGGCAACTTCATTTCTTTTCAGATTTAAATGCAAAATACACCATTTTGTAGATCTGGTTTCCTTGTTCCATAAAATGTGAAAAACCCAAAGCATTCCCTCAGATTCCTAAGTGATGATTTTCCATGCTCTGTCACATTTACAACAGCCATCTCATCACTGTAACCACCGTACCGTTTCTATTAATATCAGCACTAAAGAAGATCTGGTTCACTATTATTATCGGTGATGATTATCCTGTAAGACTATTTCTTACTTTTTCTATTCTTCTTTCTCCTTCTCAAGACCACCTTTTGAATTTCCTACCTGAAAGGCCACTGATGACAGACAGGAGGAGAAGTGGTTTCCATGGTGACCCCATACTTGTTCAGGAGGGTCCCTTCTGCGAGAATGTTAGCAGGTCTGTTTCTTCATTAAAGCTGTGCCTAAAAAAACAGAGAGACAAAAGCAACTGGTAGGAAGATATAGCCTTGGTTATCACCTAAGAGACATGTCAGAAAAGGGCCACTTCACAGCCCAGGAGGAGTAGGCTTGTCCTGTCTGTCGAGCAGACATTCTTGTGTTTCATCAGCTCCAAATGAAATGTCCTAAAATGAACTGACTGGGAAATGGGGGTAAATATTGCTCTAAGAAAACAACATATTTAATGATGAAATAATTTAAAAACAAATCTCTTTAACATATCACTCAGTATGAAGTGTGCATTTCCAAATTTCTATAGTGGACACCCCTTTTGCAGCAAATCCCTACATGCAGTTAATCATTCAATATCGATAAACTGTAAAGGTTCTGGGTGGAATGTGTTGTATTTTTGTGAACCAAGCACAGTATATGTTACATGTATGCATTAAAAAGTTAACTAAAAATTTGTTTTCATTTTGTGATATCAATCATTTTGTAAGAATAAGCATTGTTTTTGTGGTGGATGGTGGATATGTGATTTTGAAAGAAAACTCACATATACACACAATATGGAGAAATGAAAAGTGCTTTCATGGCTGATTCACTGACAGTCAATCTTTCATCTAAATTACACATTCCTTCCGTATTCAAAGTAAATGAAAAGCAAGTGTGGCCATCTTTTTAGGGACCCCATGTCCTCACACAGTAAAATATCTGGATGGTAGTGGTGGAAAGTAGAACCACAAGAATATCTGCTTTATAGGCTATATCCAACATGATCTCACAAAAATATGTGAAATGACCATGACCTCTTAACACCGCATTACATGGTGGTGGCACGTAATGTGTTCAAATTACGTTCCTCCACCACGAATTTAATTACGTTCCTCCACCATGAATTTAAATATGTTTCTCCTCCATGAATTTAGATACGTTTCTCCACCACGAATTTGAAAACGTCACAAAGGTTGGTTGTTACGGTTATGGTTAGGCAACTAAAACAACTTGGTTATGGTTAGAGTTAGGGTTAGGTTAAGGTTAGGGTTAGGTTAAGGTTAGGGTTAGGTTAAAGTTAGGGTTAGGTTAAGGTTAGGGTTAGGTCAGGGTTTGGTCAGGGGTTATGGTTAGGCAACTAAAACAATTTGGTTAAGGTTAGGGTCAGGTTAAGGTTAGGGTTAGGTTAAGGTTAGGGTTTGGTCAGGGTTTATGGTTAGGCAACTAAAACAACTTGGTTAAGGTTAGGGTTAGGTTTTGGTCAGGGTTACCTAAGAAAAACTTTGGTTAAAAATGTAAATACCGGTGAAATGTAGTTTGAAAACGCTGGGGATCGAACCCCAGTCGTCGGCATCGAAGGCTAACGTACACGCCCATCTGCCACCCCAACCACAGCTCCCTTACTTTCCACCGTGCTATTTCAATGTCACAATACTTCCTGTCTATAGTTGTGTCTCCTTCACGTAACCGTATCGTGCTGGGACCACGTAATTTTAACACATTACGTGCCACCAC
>OMOV01012652.1:0-11027 GCA_900312565.1 Beryx splendens
TATGGAGGAGGAGGAGGAGGAGGAGGAGGGGGGCACTGCTGAAAAACAACAACAGTAGTTATGGGATACCCTCGGTCAGCCCTGTTTGTATGACAGGAACAGCTTGGCAAGGCTGAAGCGTAGCAGCAGTGAGGAACACATTACAGCACAAGTGACAAAGAGGGGAAACGGCAAGAGAAGAGGCTGCGAGGCAGAGGGCAGAGGTCAATACGTTTTTCATCAAGAAGAGAGCGCTGGCAGCCGCCCCCGCCATCCTGTCCTTGTAATACTATTTATCATTTCTTACACAACTTCTCACTGAAAATGTCCAAACAATACTCTGTTTGTATTCTCGTCTTTTTATGTGATACGTGTTTGCAATATGTCACACTAGTACCAAAAATGGCTGATTTACATTAAGTAATCTGATACAACAGTCTATTTTATGCTTACAGATGAAAATACATTAATAAGGTATCTTTCTTACTGTAGAATAATAGTAATCTATGACAAATTTTAAAAGGATACTTTACAAATATCACAGCATACTGGAACATTATAGGGATGTTATTGTGATACCATAGGAGGACAGAGGTTCCCAAACTTTTTCACGTCAAGGACCCCCAAATAGATACACTTTAGACACATCCACCCCCCATTTGATAAGATCTTGCCCCAAGTAACGCCATTTCAGAAGATTTTCTTGTCGAATATGACTTTACATTACTGTCTATAGGCCTACTGTAGGTGGCAAGGTACCAGTGGAGAAAGTGAAACCAAAATAGTCAAATCAAAATAGTCATATTTGTTCATTCTCTCGCTGTGCTTGTTCTAATGGAGTAAATAACAGTGATATCAAACTATTCCCCATTTACCTGGGGACCCCCCTGGAACCCCTTCAAGGACCCCAGTGGCCCCTGGACCCCACTTTGGGAACCACTGCCGCATGAGATAATGAAAACATCATAAAGTACAATAAAGCCACTATAAACTCTACTGAACACCACGGACACACTTTAAATCCCTACAGGAATATCATAGGGATATTATAGGGATTTTTCAATGGGGCGACGACAGCCTACGCCTACTGGGCAGCATACCGGGTCGGCGCTAGGACCCGGGAGAACAGCTTGCCACAGAGGCATTGCAGACAGCGCGTTTGGGAGGTGTAGTGGAAGAAAGGCAAGAGAAACGGAGTAAATGAGAGCACTTTTGTCCAGATTGTTGAAGGACTTATCAACTAAATAAATCGCCGAAACAGCTTACTATAATGAAACGGACACAGTGTTGAATTCCTGTCCAGGTAAATGCCCGCGTTTCCTTCGCATGGTTAACTACAAGAGGTCGACAGCTAGACTGGGTAGGTCCCCATTGTACTACATGGGATGCGGTTATTCTCACCCAAGCTGCCCTACTAGGCCCCATATCCTTTCTATCGCTAAATGCAAACCTGAAACGAGGTACTTTCCTGACTTGAGCTTGTTGTGTGAGTTATTTTGCACGAAAGGCACGGGCACATACGCGCTCCATGGCAGATTAACGCGTTGTTGTTTCTCCATAAACAGTAGTGAAGCTTCTCAGATGTTAACCATTCATTTTTTGACAATGACCACTTTGAAACACAGCCCTCAGGCCAACATATCTGCTGTCATGTTAACTTAAAACGGACCACTTCCACGAGAAAGTTATTTTTACTTCTGCTTCATGGCCTAGTAGAAAACAATGAGCTGAAGTGTGCAACAAGAGTGCGACCCATTCATTGTTATTAACTACCACAGCGTGTGTTTACTTGTTTGTGTGAGCCCCCAAACTCATTTTAACCTGAGTTGATGGCTTACCAATGTACCTGTGTTGTTTTGACCCACTCACAAACAGCTAGACTGATGCAAAGTTGCACATCCTTGTTGTGAAGGGTTGTCAGTTGCAGTGGTTCCCAAAGTGGGGTTTGGGGGCCCTTCAGGGGTCCATAGTGAGGCTGCCAGGGAGGTCCCAAGCAAAAATGTGAAAGTGTTATTTCTCTATTATTTCACTCTGTAGAAGTCGATGCAATTAGAGAATGCATGCGGATGACTTGTGGTCATAAGTTTCATCTCCTCCCTGTTATCACCCCACCTGTGGTGATGACAGTTATGTAATTCTGTGCTAGATTATATTGAACAACAGATATTTTCTCAGATAGGCTTCTTTGTGACAAAAACTCATCACTTCAGAGTCTGTGGTCTTAAGCTTATGGATGAGGGAGTCTTTGACTTGAGAAAGTTTGGGAATCCCCTAGGAATCCACACTGACAGTACAGCATGCAAAGCCTTTACGTCCAACTTGTTGAGTTCACTGCTTTTCTTTTTTCTTTTCCTCATTTAACTGATGTTGTTCATGTCTGTGTCCCCCCCTTTATTTGCTATCATTGTCAGTGAGTACCTAAAGATGCTCAAATAGTTCTGTGTTTCTCAGATAACGATTCTCTGCTTCCTCCATCTCCCAGGTGTTATGCATGTACAATCTGCAAAAAGCAAAAAGAATCATCTTGTCCCTGGGCACGTTGTACCCATTATGCCTTTGGTGTCAACATGCTGTTTTTTTTATCAGTCATGAGACTACGTCTGTCCGCTGTGTGCGTACATGGGGGGACTTGGCATGTGACAGAGGGAAGACGCAACAAGCTGGCGTAATGATGCAGCCGGTTACTGTTTGGCCCTCCCTGTTCTATTTCGAAAATGCCAGTCACCTCCCACCCTCCCTTTCCCCATCCCCTTGCAGCCCTGTTGACGCAAATGTGCCACCAGTTGCATGCAGAATCTGAGGAATGTTGTTTGAAATTTGCCCCGTACACAGTCAGACTTATTGTGCCCGTCCCAAGGCTCGTGCGCCACAGGAGTTAAGATTTGTTATCGCTGTGAAGGATACACATGATGCTGGACCACCGTCGGCACCACATGACTGTCCTTGTCTGTTTCACACACAGCCGAAAACACCTAGTGCTTCATTCAGCTCGTTTACTTATCTTCCAAGTCACCGGCCAAGTGATTAGAGTAGATTGGAGGCACGACTGTCATGAAAGATTCCACAATCTTGTAACAAGCGAGTGTGCTCCGCAGGAGATCAGGAGGCTGCTGAAATCTAGCATCCAGTATCAGGCCTTCACACTTCTCGTTCTCTTTTACTCTGTCTGCTATCAAGTCTAGCTTTGTGTCCTTTCTTGAAATTGTTTTTTTTTTTTGTTGGTTTATCTGATCCACCATGAATAGTGTATTATTGTTTGGTGTGGTGAGTTGGTTGAATTCTCCTCATTTTGTTTGTATCCTCCTTTTTGTTTTGATAAATGGGCGACAGATTTAAGAGTATGCTGGCCTCTTTGCTTTGTATGGATCTCCAAAAGCAAACCTACAACAGCGTTAACATGAGCCATCTGGATCTTAGAGGTTGCTGTTCAATTCATCACACGGGATCGGAGCCCTGATCCTAGTTGGCTTGCATGGTTACAGTAGCTGTGGTGCGATGTTGAACTACACGTACCCACAATAATCTTATCATTAGTGCTACGTTTTCAAGGAACTTGAAACGGGAACTTTGCAGTGTGTGGTAGATAATACTGTTGGTTCCATCATGGCTTTTGCACGCAAACCAAATGACACTGAAGGGAGTATTATCAGGCAAATAGTGAGTGCGCTTGGTGTTCTCATCCTTTGAACAGTTTTACATGTTTGAGACCCATGGCCCACATCACAACTGCAGTCCAGTTGCGTATTCTCCAGGTTACCCTAGCAGCAGCAGAAAATCACGCTTAGAGTCTCCTATCCATCTATCTGTGCTGAAGGAAGCAGTGGTGTGATGTCGGCCTGATTTTCTGCTTCCTGCTGTAAACACGGGACTGTCCTCTTTGGCCCAGTGACTGGCTCGGTGTGTGGCATCTTTGCTGCATGACACTGATTTGCATTGAATGGGGTGGCCCCCGGAGCCAGAGCCAGAAATGATGAATGATTGAAAGCCGGACTGACAGCAGGGCAGGCAGGCAGGCGGCGGCCCAGAGGCCTTAGGACCATGTGACCCGCTGTCAGGGTACTGGGTTCATTCAGTGGCTGCTGGCTGCAGTGCTGGCAGCAGCCCAGCTTTTCCACACAGGCCGCAGTAGCAACAGGTCGCTCCCATTAAAACAGCAGCGCTCTGTTGTGGCTCCAGAGCCGGCCCTGTGCATGTGTTGCTTTTTTGGCTGTGGTGTGTGTGCGCTGGAGCTTGTTTGTGTGATGTATCCCAATGTGTATATAATGTGTGCGTGTCTGTGTCAGAGAGTACACACTAAGATGCCAAGGGGCTCCAACGGTTTGTGTGATCCTAGTTTGAATTGCACTCAGTGTGCTTTCCAAATCCCTCTCCGAGATCCTCCCAACAACGACTGTGTGACACAAGTACCACACACACCCAGTGCAATAAACAAAAACACTGGGCAAAAATAACCTTGCTTTCATAAACTCACTTCTACTCATTGAGAGAAATGAGCTGAATAGCAGTTGAAGGCACGTTGATAGATTATCCAGTGACGGATGTATTTGGGCTCGGGGCTGTGTTGGATATGACTGACTCCTAGTCTGTCAATAGCCCCATCCACTTCCTGTTGTTGTCCCCACCAGTAAGCTGGATGAGGCCACTCTAACAGAGCTCTCTTTTGATGGCCTCACTCAGATGGAGCTGCGGCAGGCAAATTGATTTCAGTCGATGGTCAGAGATCGCCTGGTGCGGTATGTGACATTTGTATTAAAAAGCATGGCAATTGATTGTTTTTTGCTTCTGCCTTGCATTCAAAGCCGTCTTTATTTGATGAGGAAGTGCTGAATGAAGCAAAAGGTCAAGCGTTTAGTTGTGGTAGCCTACAGGTTTGTAACACTTTTAATTGCTGAATGCCTGAATTCTGCCCTGTTTGGTGTAGATCAGATGACTGTCACTGCAGTCTTTTTCTGTCTCACATACGATCTTATTTGAATTTCTACGGGTGAGACTTCTGCCATAGCTTTGATCCTTTCTCATACATCTCTCACTCTGTGGTTCATGGCAAAGTTAGCAGCATATTCTCCACTAACTGGACCACAGAGTACTAGGATCTGCTAGTTTCCATTGCCTCTCCTCTGTGTTGACCCGAAGGTTAATATTCAGACAAGAGGAAAGAAAATCTTTCACCTCAATACGGGGCTAATTTTTACTCTTCTTCACCTAATAGGTTACCACCATTGAGAAGGCAGCTCCAAACCGCGGGCCCCAGTCTCCAGGCTCCTGCACTGGGCTGAGTGAAGGACACTTGGGGAACAAAGCTGTATCTCTCCCTGTAGGAATCCTGGATCCTCCACCCTGCTCACCAACATGACCAATGTGGTGATTGTCAAGGAGGGATGGCTGCATAAAAGAGGTGAATGACCGGATTAAAAAGTTGCCGTTAAAACAGTGTTATATAGTTCGAGATAGTTTCAATTTAATATTAGTTTGAAAGAGTTTTCTCATTTTATCATAATGTTTAAGTCTAAGGTCTGCATTTGAACCTATTCAGTTAGAGACAGAATGGCAGTAAGGTAAACACTGGCACTACCTGTTCCTCATTATTCATATGCTGTGGTTCCTTTATGCATTGTTTATTTTTAAAAAAAAGTGTAGTACATGCATCAGTGTGCAGTGAAACCTCATGTACCAGAAATGTCAGCTGTCCAAACTGACTGGGTAACCAAACTGGCACAGCGCACACAATTTGTAGAGTCTAAAACATATTAATTATGCATAGATTTCAAAATGGCTTAAATGCATTTAAACTGAAAAATCAAATTTGTACAGGGCTTCGTGGAATACATGCACGTGTGATAGTTTTCAAGTATGCATCGGGCCATACTTCGGGCACACTCCAAATGTTTCACAAATCCGCATCACCTCCATTCCCGAGGCACTCAGATTAGCAAGGTGCTACTGTAGCGCAATATTGACAGATTCAGTCTTGTTTTCTGAATGCTGCAGAAATGCCTGAGCTGAATGACATATTTGTGATGTGACTGATTCCTGGGTAAACTTACTTAAAATGGCAATACGCTAAATCTGATGTAAAGAGTCCCCAGTGGGCCCCATTTAGCTGCTTTGACAGTGCTGTGTGGCGTGGCGTGGCTCTGTGTCGGGCGTGAGTCCCGTTGTGTTTGGACGAAGAGGCATTCCTCACATACCTGCTGGCTTTGAGCAGCTTTATGTGTGCATACTAACTCTGCCTCCAAACTGCGGCTGCTTCACAGAGCCCCCCCCCCCATTCCATCCCACCTCCCCCTTCTGCACCACCACCAGGGGCAAAGTAGGATAAGAAACTCCTCCAGAACCACCGGAGGTTTAAAGGCCCACTGCCAGGGACCCAGGCTTTTACTGGAAGAGGGGAAACCAAGACTCTGACTCAGGGGATAAGGTGACAGGGGACCAGGTCACTAGGAGAGGGGAGTTCCTGGGGCTCTGGGGGGGGGGAACTGTGCGCCGCTGTGGTGTGTTAGCCCACACTCCACCTCCCCAAGGCCCGGGCTAAGAACACAACAGGCTGCTGTTTCAGAAAAGGGTCAGCAGCCTGGTTCGTTGGCTCAGTCGGTCCCAGGTGGACACACCCCAGGTCCTTGCCGGGAGGTTCAGGATAAAATGTTGGGTACTGTTAGTGTTTCATTAGCAGAAGCGCTGTAAGGAGCAGTAGTTACCAGAAAGCGTATGTGGTGATTTCTTTGATACTGCAGAAAATCAACAATCCCTGATTCCCTGAGGGTCTGGAGAGAAAAAATCGATAAAACAAAAGTTATGTGATCACTTTTTGTTTGGAGTACTGGAGGTTGTAAAGGGAAATTGTGTCAGTGTGGCTGTATCCAGGGGAAAAACCAGAACCAGGAACACATGCTGTCATCAGAAGGGAAGATGTGAAATTTCATTTGTCTGACTTGACCATCAAAGGTTTTCCCCGGGGCGTCATTTCTCTCAGTCTGTAAATTTGTATACTTAATGTTATTTCTGGTGTCTGTTCCCTTCTCTGTTGGCACTTTTGGCACAGGTCCAGGTTTCCACACCTTCTGCGGTGTTGATAAGGAGGGAGCACTTGGAGAGAAAGCCAGTGTAAAATGTAACTATAAGAGCAGTCAAATAGTGACCGGTAGAAAAACAGTCTGGTTGTGTGGAACAGGACAGTAAAGTGCGCACACACGCTCACGCATACACACTGTGCTAGCGGTGACACACACACACCCTCCTAGTGGTCACACACACACACACACACGCACATGCACACACACACACACTAAACAAACAACCCTTCAGGAATAGTGAGTTGGCATGCTGTCGCAGCCCAGCAGCTGTGCCCTGTGAAATGTCACCCAGAGCCTCTGTGTTTTGATTGGAGGGCGTCCGCCTGCCTCCTTGACAGGAAGGCTTTTAGTGTCGCGTCACTGTCATGCTGTCTTTGCCCCAGAGCCACAGCACAGAAGGTGAGCCTGCAGTAGCCCTGTCCCGCTGTCCATGATTTCAGCCAGGCAGCCCCTACTCAGCCACTATCATCCCATGTTGCACCTTCAGCGGAGCCTTTTAGTGCGGTGGCGCCACCCAAGTGACTCACATCTCCATGTGGGCGTAATAATAAATGGCTTATACCTCTTTCAGCCATGTTCAGCATGCTCATTACTCCCATGTGTGCGCTCAAAACACCAATTTAATCTTCTACAAAAGATACCCCTTCTTATTTCCATCAACATTCAGTGTGTGTGTGCGGCACATGCTCTAGCGCCGTACCGCATTCTTAGTGGACTTAATAAGGGCAGGTACAATTGAAGTGTGGCCTTGTCCTCCATTAATGCCCATTTAATGGCGCTACATTATGAAAGGATTCCATGGTGGGCCGGTCACGGGCACAGAGCGGAGCAGCTCAGCCAGGCACGGGAGCCCAGAACATCCATGCCACTCTCTCTCGCTCTCTCGCTCTTTGATTCCTGTCTGATTAGTCATGTTCAGCATGCGAGTGTAAACTGGTTTGAGGCTCCCGAAAGAAAGTGGAGCAAACACTGTGTCTTGGTGCCCTTTAAGCCCAGTGGGGCTAATCTCACGTTTGAGATCCAGATTCTCAGCCTTGGAGCGTTCTGTACATTTGTTCCAGACAGGCTCAGCTCAGTCAGATGATCTCATTCAGAAGGACACACCTTCATACTTTCTCCTTAAGCCTTGTGCTAAAGTCATGTGTCTGGACTGCCTGGGATATGCTGTAGTGGCTGTTATCATGTTTATCTGTTTTGGAAGGACAGTTTGGGAAGGCAAGACAAAACAGTGGAGTAGGACTGGAGTAGAGTAGTGTGTGTATGTGTGCACACGCATGCACATCTGGGTGACTGTATGGACAGTGTGAAGCATATTTTTGCAGAAGTTACATTGCCAACAGTGCCCATATGCACAGACCGCATTGCAAGTAGAGGCTTGCAACAACACTGTAACTTTGTTGTGACTATCATAACCAGTTGTTATGCGTCCCCAAATGATACTTCCCTTTTAGATCCTTCACATACTGCACCCACACAGTTTGAATATGCCTACGGCCTCTAGTGGCCACAGAGACCGAGCAGCATGTTATTTCTTTTTGCAAGTGTGTTTTTCCAAAGTTTCCATCAAAGCCAGAGCATCATCCGACATCAAAGAGGCAGATTGTGGGTTCCCTAGATTCCAGGGAAGCGCTGCGGCCAAGAACCCAGTGAACCTCAACAGAACAGCGCTTGCTTGTCCTCCCCTCTTCCCTGGCCCTTGTTTGTTTGACTCATTTGCTCCCTGACAAGTATAAAGAGCCGGCCCCCTCGTTAGGCTAACGAAGGCCACAACAACTGTTGGATTTGGGTAGCACGCTCAGCTGGCTCTGAGTCATGAGAGGAGGGGTAGGGCGAGGGGGAGGGAAAGCTGAGAACACACCAGTAGAGATAGCGAGGGAGAGAGAGAGCGAGAGAGAGACAGAAGTTGAGCAGCGTCTTTGTGATGTTCCCAGAACATTGCGCAGTGACCCAGTCAGCCTCAGGAAAGTGGATGTTGTGTGCGACGTGCCGCTGAGACCCTCTCGTGGTTTGGTTGGGAGCTCATCAGCTGATTGGCTCCTTTGCTGGTCATGTGACTGAAGGACACCCATGAGCTGCTCCTCCAAGCGAGACCTTGTTGGTGGTCCAGGAAAGTGTGCATGGGAGAGCGGGAGGGAGGAAGGGAGGTAGAGGGGGAAAGCATGCATGGATTTTGTGTAATACGAAACACAGTAGTCAGTGTAGTTGAAAGACTGATTTTTTTTTTTTTTTTTCATCTTTTGAATAATATTTAGCCTTGTCCATCTGGTGAACAGGCCTCCAACAATTCAGCCAGCATTTCCCAGACCTGTATTATTAGCGATTTAGCTGCATGGATTCTTTCACCACCACTATCAGGTCTCAGTAAGGGAACTTGGTGTAGGTGTGCGCTGTGTTTTTGCTCTTCAAAGGAGCAGACCCACCTGATTAAAGCTGTCTCATGACGCTGCATTGCTGACTGTCTCAGGACTTCAGGACTTTGACTGGCTGCCAGCTCTACTGCTAGGCTCACCCCGGCTCCTACACATCCCCTCATTATGGCTGCCATGGGCCACACATTCTTGTTGGAATACACACACACACACGCACAAACACACACTGCATACTGCAGTACTGTAGCAATAGCTCATTGATCCAATTTGCTAGTTGTTTCACCTCCATTGCTGAGCCATTTACACATAACAAACATGTCTCAAGTGCATATAAAACAACTAAATCCAATTAAATGGATCCTAAAACCATTCTGCTTGTTATCCTGAAGCTTGTGGATAACTTATGTCGGTGAGTTACAGTAATAAAATTACTTTGAGTAACTAAGTTAAGCAATGCATTATACTTTTAAAGTTTCAGTAGTGTGATTACATTAACTTTTAAAGAGTTATGTACATAATTAAACTTATAGTGTATCTACTGTTGTGGTGAAGTCCAAATTAAACCAGACAGCACCCACCATGAAAGTAACTGTAAACTTCTTTTGTTTATTTACATGATGATGTGCAAATTTGACACTGCACAGGCTGTTTCAGCACATGCCTGCCTTAGCATGCGTGTGTTTGGTTCAGACATACAAGGGTAGGGTCCACGTTAAAGCGAGACTGCAGCTGTGATGTCACCCTCTTTAACATGTTCATGAAATATACTCATAACGTTTGACTTAACTGAGGGGAAAGAGCAAAACATCACGGTCAAATCTGCCCTCTGCACATTATTGATAGATGACTACCATCCCTCTTGGCAAAAGTAATTTAATAACTGGTATGTCTAAGTAACTCAAAATGAATAAATCATGCAGCTTATTCAACTCCTCAGAAAGTAAAATGTGTAAAGTACAGTTACATTTTAGGCGTTTTAGCTGACATTCTTATCCACAGGAATAAACTTAAATTCCTAAATCACAAATTGCAAACATCCCAAAAATCTGGAGTACAAAGGTCAGGGCCTTTTTGCCCTTACCATACCATAGTACCTTCTAATATTCTTGTGACCAAAGAGCAATCATGAAACAGCAAAGTGCTGAGAAAAGAATGAGAGCTAAGTCAGAGATAAAATGGATAGAGAGCAAAGAGTGAGAAAAGTGTGTGTGTGTATCATTCAATGGTGATGAAGGGTAACTCATTTGTCTGACTGAGAAGGTAATTTATAGCATGTATTTTTTTAAATAACTTCTTTACAAATAACTTCCCCAACTCTGGTGGTTAGACACTCAGACAGCAGCCGACCGTAGCAACAGCAGTGGAACTTGGTGGGCCAGACAGAGTTGGGAGCGAAGCCCCAGAGGCAGGGTCCAGCAGCAGAGGGTGTCTCCCCAGGAAGCCAGGGCTCTGGCTGGGTGTCTGGCCGTCAGCGCGGACCCCCTGCTCTGGGTAATGGGAAGCAGTCTTCCTGCTAAATGTGGTGGAGAGAAGTAAATTGCCGGGGTGCAGCTGTCGGCAGGCAGGCTGGCTGGCATGGTGGGGTACCAGGAGGCTGAGGGAGGTGGCA
>OMOV01012667.1:15398-28142 GCA_900312565.1 Beryx splendens
GTACCGTAACGTAACGTAACGTAACATAACGTAACGTAACGTAACGTAACGTAACGTAACGCAACACAACACAACACAACATAACACAACATAACATAACACAACATAACATAACATTTTGAGCTATATTGAACTTATAATCACAAGTAATCCAACTACAATGACTATTTTACATTTCAGTTAAATCGATACTCTATCACACTCACACTCACACATAACTGTAGTATGTTGGTCAAATTAGAGAATGAATGACTCATTTGTTTTCAATATATCAATGATAACCTATAAAAGTATCATTGAATTCTTTGCAGTTCTTACCCAGAGGCTGACTCACAGTTTGCCTTACCTCAAATTTCACAAGAATTTCAATGTTAAAATCGTTTTACTTTCATTATTATCTCAATCTCAACACCCACCTCATATTATAATAACAATGATGGAATGCAAATTACTAGACACACAGATCACTAAATCAATACAACGTGCATTTTCTAACTCGTTACTTCCAACACCATTCCCCAGATGAACAATAACATAGCATGATGGTCAGTGCCGACTTTCTGTACTGTGTACACCTTAAAGTATTGTGCTATATAGAGTGAATAAATATGCGACAAACCAGTGTATAAAATGTTTCCCATGTACCAGACCTGAAGGGCAAATAGCAAATAAAAACGTTTGCTCACATTTAAGTGAAACAAAATGTATGTTGGGAAAATTGCAAATAAGCTAACATTAAGTGTAATCCCTCATTTCTGTAAGTGTGTACTGATACTCTCTTTACTGATATGGACCTATGTGTCTGAAATAAAGTTAAATTGAATTGAATTGTATTTCGGTTTAATCACCAAATCACATTTCAAGTTGTTTCAAATTGTTTCCTAAGTTCTAAGACCAAATCTAGTGGAACACAACATGCTAACATCATTACAAATGAAGCCGTGTTAGATTCTCAGAAACATTACAGTAAAGTCAAGTCATGAAGTCACTAAAGTAAACTAAAGAAGTCAGTTCATACTGTCATGTCATTTCAACCGAATCTGTGACTGGAGGTCAGTGAATGCTTTGGGGTGCACTTATAATTAATGAAACAGTTATAATTGTAAGTTCAGTTTTTATTGCAGCCTTTCTACTGCAGTGGAATACACAACAACTTGGCCATTTCTGTTCTATGATAATAATTTATATGCATCATTATAGATGCTTTCAAGCCGGGATAATCTTCCAGCTACTCTCCAACTTACTGTTTTATGACTTATTGATTTTCCAGCATTTCCCTATGAGAATCTGAGAAACTTTCTGATGCATGGACAGATCTGAAAGCATTCATAGCCATCGCTAAATTGATAATATTGTTAGAGGATGATATGATAATGACAGAAGCTCTTCCCGTCCAACAAAGAATATTATATGCTCAATTTTTCCGAACCGCTGACAAAATGTGAACTGCCTCATTGCATTCCTCTGTGATAATTGAGAAGTTCATGACAGCTACTTTTTGCACCTAGTTTGTGCAGTAATCTATTTATGTGAGCGCACACTGATCATCTGTGTAATCCCAATCGAAATTCCTCTGCTGAAGGAGGACGCAGGCCGTGTAGCAGATTAATGCCATGACAATGTGTTCCGCCGGTGATGAGAGCAGGCTAAGTAGTTTCTTTACGGACAGGGAAATGTCGGGGTTCCCTGCTCTGTCAGAAAGAGGTACAGAGGGACGGGGGGCACAGGATGACATGCGTTGCAGAATTCATACAGCTCTTAATGTTCTCACCATAGAGAATGAAGGATTTGAAAAAGAAAAGACAAAGTAATTCAGACCTCTTTTGTATAAAATCCTCCGAGAGCTACTCAGCCCATGATTTCATTATCAGTCCGACTTACACTAATCCTCTCAGAGTGGAGTTGGCCCTTGTTAGATCTCTATGCTTGGGTATCAAAAAACCCTGGGTGTCAATGGGTAAGAAGGATGGGAGTGTCCAATATGCCCAATGTTTGTGTGTGCGTGCGTGTGTGTGTCTGTGAAGTTGTGTAATTACGTGTGTTTGTGGATGGGTGTAGGTGTGTGTGTTTGTGGGTGTAGGTGTGTGTGTGTGTGTGTGGGTTTGGGTTTGGGTGTGGGTTTGGGTGTGTGCATGTATGCGTGCATGTGGGGGAATGCTGAATGTTTGAGATCATCCCCAAACGCTCAAGACTGTTTTGATTTCCCACTTCATGGAGAACGTGAGAGTAATCCCCTCAGGATTCCCCCTCTAGAGTTCTTTAGCTGCCATAAGCCACCATTCAACAGGCAAAACCCAACATGGGCTCTATACAGCCTGATGGTATTACGGGATGATTGGGGAGGGGAGAAAGCTTAATCTGCCCTGGTGGCTAACCTCTCCCTGAAAAGGAGCCTGCAGGGGAGCCAGCCATGGGATTGGGAGACTGACAAAGTATATTGTTCATCCTCAGTCTACATTGAATAAAACATGCTGCCACACTGAATCTCATGCAATCTGTAACGGATTTGTAAATCGGGGATTTAATTATAAACAACTTGATTATTTTTCCTTAACAATTAAGTAATCGTTTTGAGCATTTTGTTGGAAACATACTCCTAATATCATCCCAGAGTGATGGCCGTCATGCCGCGCATAGTTGCACTTCAAATATCATATTCACATCTCACATTTCATCAAAGATGTACCCCAATTTTATTTTTATTGTTTTTGTTGACTGTCAGCTGCAAAATAGACCCTTGAAAATACAAAAATCTCTTAGCGACAAAGATCTGGATATTTGGCAAAGAACATAAAAATTCTGAGCAATGCAGTGATTTGTAAAATTGGAGGTCAACCCAGAAAGCCAGTTTTTATTTTTAGGAAGTCTTTCTCCATAATTCACCAGTCTGTTCCCATATTAATATATCTGTCAGAGAATTCAGCAGTGGAGTCTGCATTACCCAAGTGCATTCAGGTACATGATTGGCTAAATGAATGCCAGTAAACTAGGGTGTGATATATATCACATCAACCCCAAAGCATCATGCTCCCACTACATAACTTAAACTGCTTTGTAACACCCTTTCCCTACTTGCAGGCATTAAAAATGATACAAGAACAGACAAAATACCAAAAAATATGTAATTTTTGGAGCTGTATCTGGCACTATATGCTGATATGTTGCCAAATTCTCCTGCCATTCAAGTAAATCCAGATGATACACTAACTCTCCCTTTTAAGTGCTTGATCTGAAAGCAAGTATTGTTGAGAATAATAACGTGGATGTGGGCTGGATAACACTGACAATGAATTAGGTGACCTGAATGCAATGCAGTAGCATGCCCTCCTTTCCATCCAAAAGATTCATGTCACATTGCACATATTGGTGGATTACTGGCTAGTTTAAAGAGCTTAAGATGAGTTTCCTCTGGTGTGCGATCAAGTCTGAGCAGCGTGTCTTATAATGCACCGCTAAGAAGAAAAGGCCCTGTCACACCGACTCTCCTTCCGTCTGCTCTCAAGGTCTCTCGTCAGTCGACTGTCTGAATAGCTTTGTATGACAGCTGGAGCTACACTGCGCTGATTGCAGCCAAGCCAAATGGTGTTACCATGGAAATGGCATCCAGGTTACTTCTTTTGTGCAATGCCTTGTGGCAAACTATAGCAGTCATACCTGCAATAAATTTCCGCATTCATAGCTGCAGGTTCAATGCGCAATTATATACTTGGAGTAGAAAATATGCAGCACACACTAATTGACATTTTACACTTCATTGACATTTGACAGGCATCCTACTTTATGAATTTAATACACATTGGGATATAACCTTCATTTCCCAAAGCACATAGATTAGAATATGTATGAGTGAATCAAACAATCAAACAACCTTATTAGCTAGAGCACATAGACTTGACCATGTTATACCATTAAGTAGACAAAATGTTGTGTCCACAGGTCTCAAGTTCATACGTTTGTGCATGTAATCCCCATATTAATCATTTGCATTCCAGACAGTGTGAATATTTACCTTCGGTCTGAGCAATGCGTCACCGAGACGGCCACTAAAGAACACAACAACATGTCATCGTTGAGTGCCTTATAAGTCATCACTAGCCATGCTTAACATAATCTTGAATTTGGAATGCTCCGTTTGAAGTTGTCTGTGGGAGAGAAAACGCTGAGGGACAATTATCTTGTATGTCCTCAAGAGGTCTGGCATTGTGGAGGAAAGGCTGAGTAAAAGAGATCAGAGAAGGAGCGTATATACAGAATTACATCTGAGGGCTTCGTAGATCCCAGGTATTAGCAACTGTCTGAATTAACAGGATACACATACTTGACAAAACAGTCAACATGTCACGTCTTAACAGCGTTCGGCTTCACCTATGAGCCAAAATTCTTACATGAAGCCCCATGAGCCCCTTGCTGTTTCGCAAGCTTAGATGAGGTCTTAAGCTTCAACAGAAGATGAATGCCGAGTGCTAAATTAATTTGAGGCATTTTCTTTTGTGCGCTGACAAAAGCGACCAGGTTGGTGCTGGTTTCCATAGCTGATGACAGATCATCGGGCTGCAGTGTTTGCCCAGGTGTCAGGCCTCCCGCTGCAGACAGCAAAGGGTTTGTCCAGGTCTCCGAACTTCACATTGCGAAGCTTCTGTGCACTAATTGTACGGATCGCCTCATTCAATATCGCACCATTGAAAGACCTCTAAAAAAAAATAATTGTGACCGTACATGTGATGAAATAACAGCGCACTCCTTGTTGAGATTGTTTAAACATGCCCCAGATTCAATACATTTCAGGCTGCAAAAAGATAGGAAAACTAAATAAAGTTCTTTCAAAACAGTGTTCAAAGCGCTGCTTCTAAATAACCGTCTGCTCCTAAGCAAACTTGCTACCTCTAAGGTGATCTGATGCTTGACTAATATCCTGTTTATGTATTGTGTATGCAATGCTTTTAAGCACGGCACTTATACCCTTTCCAAACAACGTTAATCATCAAGAACACCACTGCCCTAGCACAGTATAATTTCCCTACATTGTATAGTGCTGAAATAAGGTGTTTAATTGCTCAGTAGTGTATAAAAAGCCATGGCCTGGGGCGTTTGGCAGATCACTCCGGTGTGTGGTGTGGTCAGGAATTTCTTGATATAGAAATATAGATGGGAAAGTATATTAGTATTTCTATGGTTTGATGTGTGTGTTATTGAAGTTTGAACTGTTTGGCTAAAGTTAAGCTTTTTGAGTCAGGTATATAGAGGCCAGTCCAAAATTTGTATCCCATCACTCAGGAAGCTTGTTATGTCTGCATTTGGAGGATTGGGCGGAGTGATTGCTGCACAGCTGGCAGGTACAGGTTGTCTGGATCTATAAATTACCTTTGGCTGCCATGCATGGAACTGAGCCACTGACAGCCCTCACCTTAACCCAACCCCTCCGCCATAAGTGTTGAGGTAACAAACCCAACATGCTAACCCTGACACTATCTTTCTAATCATATGGAAATTCTGCTGCTAATTCATGGCGTGTCACGATATTATACAGTTATGTTGCACATTTGTGGGTTAACTTTTATAGTCGAGCTATTGCAGCGTATGAATGACCGACCATTGACAGGCTCCTGAATGCACATTGTGCTCATATGTAGTGAAATCACAGGTGCTCTAAATCACCCTCTTTGCCGAGTTTGAGGGAGTGTCATTTGCACTTCTCCCACAGTCGGTTTCTTCTGTGATGTGTTCAAGCCTTTTGAAAAACACTCACCTTGGACCTGATCATGTGCTTACACGCTGCGCCTGCAAGTTTATATTTGTCCCCCTTTTCACTCTTAGAAGTTGATATTAGAAAAAAAGAAGAAGAAATTGACAAACGTGAAAAAGAGCAAAAGTTTCTCTACATTGCTACGGCTTACTGGACAAAAGAGTGAGGGGATTCATTTTTCCACAAGATGAACAGGGTAGAATTAGAAGCCTCTGCCACTTAATTTGGCGGCTGAGACTTACCCTGCTAAGTTTTGTTTTTCTAAGCCTCCAACATAACAGAGTGTGCCTTGCCGTCAGCACCTTAAGCAAGTAAAAGCGCTTCCTTTATGAACTAAACCCGCCAGATATTTGCTTTGCGAATCTCAGTGAGAAGAAAAGAGAAGGGTTTGCAGTGAATAACTTTTAAAACACTGTGTGTACGGAGGAAAAGCGGCAGGAGACATGAAAGAGCAGGAGAAATGAATTGAATGTTGTTTTTTTCCAACTCTATGAAAAAGAGGGCGATGGGATCTGAAGCCTTCTTTTCCAAAAGCCTTAGCCAGGTGATTCATCACAGCGCTCTGTCAAAAGAGCTTTCCACAACATGAGACGAACAATGACACTGTGATTGCAAGGACAGGAGAGCTCTTGATTGAAAGATATCAGCTATATGTTCACCTTCCCTGAGAGGAGGCCAAATGCAAAGGGGGGGCGGGGGCGGGGGGCCAACTCACAGATGAGAATCTAAAATCTTAACCCTTCGACATGGGTGTCAAGAAAGCTGTTTCGGGAGATCTTGCGTAACGAGGGCTTCCAGATATAAATTAACCAAAACAATTTAACAGCTCCTTAACCGTGAACAGAGGAGCTGCCAGGCAGATTGATTGGAGATGTAGCAAAGTACAGCAGCTCTCCGATAGTGTTCTGCTTCTCTGTGACGGTGAGTTCTCAGCTGTGGAGCGATGCTGAACAGATCGTGGACCCGTGCCAGGCCCCTCGATCGCATATTCACATCTGGTGCAGAACCACCAACAATATTCAGAGGAGACAAATAAACGTAGCCACTGTGGTTTCGACACTACACGTCATAGTACATGTTGCACAAGCTTCACATTCACCTGGAAATAATAGTGCGGCTAATTGTATATCTGCTGATGTCTGCTGAAGTCCCTCTGCACATTTAGCTATACCGTAATGTAAGAGTGTGTTTGTATACAGCGTGCATTATGTATTTTTTTCAAACATTGACAAAAGCTGACAGCCAGTGAATGATTCGACAAACACTTCCAGATGCCTCCCTGTTATCAGTCCTGTTGCTGGGCAATCAAGATGCAACAAAACCACCATTAGTTTGCTCAGACTGCGGCCCTCCCATGTGTGGTTTGCAGGGCAGCCCCACACAGTCCCATGTCAGGTATCACTTCTGCCTTCACCTAAGTGCCTCTCCACCTTTCTCTCCACATGATAAAAGAGTAAATATCACCTTAGATACTATTTACACTCAGGACCGAGGACTACCATTACCCTCCCATCAATATCAGCACTTAAAGTTCATAAAACTGTGAGGTAGACCTCCAACCTGTAATTTTCATAGTCCTTAATTCATGGTGAGAAGAAATAATATTACAGGGTATTCAGCTAAATAGTGATGATACTCACACATAATTGTAAGTGGCAACAAGTATTCTCACTGGTACATAAGCCTCAATACATTGAAGCCTATGTTATGAGAGGAAGTCCATGCATCATGACAATATAGTTAGGAAATTCATCCTATGGGAAAATGCTGGGTGGGTGATAAGCACTATAGACAGATATGCACTTTTCCTCTCTACATATACAGAATGGCCACTTTATTAGGCACAGCTTCCTGTTTACACACACCGCTCGATCCTCCAGACAATGAGTCAGCATGCAAAGTATGCAGACGGGGTTGAGGGGTTTAGTTACTATTCGACTAAGTGTTAGAATGGGCAAGGCGTGTGATTTAAGTGACTTTGAACGTGGTGTGATTGCTGATGCCAGGCGTGCCGCTTCCAGCAACTCGAGACGGATTTTCGTGCCCTACAGTGTCTACAGCTTATCGAGCACTGGCGCGATAAACAAAAAAACACCCAATCGGTGGCGGGCAAACCCCGGGATAAAAACACCTTGTTGTTGAGAAGTCAGAGGAGAATGACAAGACTAACAGGCAGGCCATGAGTATGCAAATGAGTTATTTTTTATTTTTTATTATATTTTTAATGTTGTATTATCTTTTGTTATTCTTTTATGATGTATTTTTATGATGTATCTTGTTATTCTTTCTATATACAGAACCCTACAAAGTTTTTTAGATTAAAGTGTTTTTTATGCAGGCCACTTCAAATAGGCACATTTTGGGTCAAGGCCTCTTCCGCACAAACTCCAGTACCACCCCTTCCTTGCACCCCTTCCTTGCACCAGTTTATGACCCAATACGGTGTCCCCCATGCCCCTTATTGGACACTCCCCTTACCTCTCTGCTAATCTGGGACTACGATTGCCCCGAAGCCACATGACCATACACCCAACCCATCTTTGTAGGTATCCCATTGGCTGATATGTGTGTGGATGTATATGATTGGTTGTCTTTTATTATTTTTTTACCTTTTTGAATTTTGCTACCCTATTTAAATGTTGTTTGTAACGTGTTTCATGATGACCCTGATGAAGGCCATAAGCTGAAATGCGTTAGTCTAACAATAAAGTTGTTCTATATACCACAAGTGTTGCTGGAGTTTTGACCTCATGAGTATGCAAATAACAGCTCAGGACAACAGTGATGTGCAGAAGGCCATTTCAGGACACACAACTCATCAAGCCTTGAAGCAAAAAGGCTATAGCAGCAGAGGACCATGCACCATCACCTGTACTGTCCTGTTGATACCAGCCTGGTGGTGCTGCGATGGTAAGGGGAATGCATTCTTGGCTCACATTGGGATACTTAGGACCAAGTGAGGAACGTTTGAACGCCACAGTATACCTAAACATTGTTGCTGACCAGGTGTACCCCGTCATGGCCATAGTCCACCCTTTTCAAATGGATACTACCAGTAGGTAAGCATCCTCTCAACATGGATCCAGCCAGGAACAAAACAGTGACTTTAGGTGGAACATTTCCAGCATCTTGTTGAATCCATGCCTTGAGGAATTCAGGCTGTTCTGGAGTCAAAATGGGGTCCTATCCAATACTAGCAAGGTATACCTAATACCTAATACCAGCTGAGTGTATACGCTCCATCCTTATAAAATGACACAACAAGCTAAACAGCAAAATTCCTTTATTTAAACTGCAGAGAAACTGCAATCATATTGCTACCAATGGATATTCTTGTTTTTATTTTCCTGCAGGTTTAGACTGCTACTAGCTAGCTAACATTAAAGACTGCATGTAAACAATATTGTACTTTATGAACGTTTGAGTGTAGCAAACCAACGTGAAAACTCACATTTATGGGTATCTGGGAGAAATATAGTACTGTATATACAACAGTTTTCCAAGAGTCCAGCTAATAGCATCACACGTGTTTTAATTATAACATGCTTGCTCAAAATAAGACCTTTATCAGGACAATATCACAGAATCTAACTTTGCACATCAGTGGCTCCAAATGGTTGCGAGAGGTAACTGTTAGAAACTCTTCTCTATTGCAGCCCCACGTTGGTTGCCAGGTGTATTCTTACATAACAATCTTGCCTAATGTAGCTTTAAGAGTAAGGTTAGGGATTGGGCTGGTTTTACTGGAATATTGACAGACATCTAAAAAAAAAAAACTCAGTGAGGTGATAATTTATCCCTACTTAGTTTTAATAGTGTTTGGTGGAAACAGGCAGCTAACAGAAGGTCTAATGAACATTTCAACTGCTCTAATTGAATCAAGACTTGTTCCTCCTCTTACAGCTTCCACAGTTTTATTCTGCTCACAGTGAAGAGGCTCCCAATGAGAGAGTTATGAAGCCCTTCCTCTTTCCAGCACCCAAAGGGCAGGAAGTCTGTCTCACAGGTTTGCGGCGACCAGGGATGAAAATATGTTGCAGGCTCTGACAAAGCTCACAGGAATGTCTTATTGATCCTGAATCCTGACGTGCTAATTGATAACATCTCAGATTAAACTGTAGGTGTTTTATATTGTGATTTACTGTATGTAGGCCTACTGTATATCATTGTGCATTCGATCCTTTCCAAGAAATATTAATCAGAGTAGATAACAAACTACAACTTGGCTGGGAGTGTGTGACCTGGGGCGATGTGTACTGTGCTACTGACTGCTTCCTGATTGGTCCAAATGAGCGAGTCTGAGCCAATTGAATGCCCCAGCAGACCTTAGAGAGATTCAAGTAGAAAAGTAAAATAATATTCAGGCTATGACCTGACCATAACATGATATCGCAGCATGATTTACAGCTAGTCTCTATTGTACTGTTAACAAAAATCAAACAGCATTTATTGAACTATGCAACGCTTAGATGAATGTATGCAATTTTTTATTGTTTAAAAACAGAAAATGAGAACAACTACCAATGATTTTAATTACATCTACTCTTAATGAAATAAATGTAACTGTCACTATGTTAGAGAGTATATTTGCAGCCTAATTATACTCACAGGGAGACTTTTCATTAAATATTGTTAGATACAATTTCATGGAGGCTGTATTGTGTAACTTGTACATTGGAGGCTTAATTAGCAGGGATTGGTAAATATTTGCGGTCCTGGACTCCAATATGTAGAATCCCCGTCTTTATCGCTTGTGCAACATCAGTAAACTGCAGCTGCCCATGCTAAGGTAGGACTTCATTTCCTTTTTCAGCTCCGAAGCAGAAAAGATAAGCACATTGGGTCATTTTTTATTTGTGTAATAAAGACGCTCATAAAATATGACTTATCAAAAGAATATGAATAAAGCAGTCGTCCAATGGTTAGCTTTAATTTTCACTGCTGGTGAGCTGGTGTTATAGCTGTGATACTCACTCGCACTAGCTAGAAGTTACACAACCATTTCAACAGTAAATTTTCTTGAACAAGCAAGCTGAGAAATCCTTTGATCCCATCGTTGGTCTTGTTGTTTTTTGTAATTATTGACACTTATAGATAGATAATTGACATTTGATCATTGCTAGCATTGCAAATTATCTGCATAAGTCATAAATTTTTGCCTGTATCTCATTTTAAACATATAAGAACATTTAATACCCTTAAGTGTGTTATGAAAATACAGGGCAACACTTTCTTTGGACCAGTGTGAAAACAATGGCCCAACTACAACATTTCCATCCATGATATTCAGTGATTTTCCAAAGCATAACATTAATTATTGAAATGTGTTTTAGAGGAACTAATGGCCCTCTTTCCCCCAGACAGATGTCGATATGGAGGATAGAGAAAATAGATGTTGCACTATAAAACTGTCAAACAACCCTTCAGGGGATATAATTGCTTCTTCCTGCACCCTGGTCTTGTCATTCCCACCCTGAGTGTAGACACATTGAAAGCTTCCTCATTTCCCCCAAAATCCACCAACTTACCAAACTCCTCTAGACTATCCTGAGATACTCATTTTCCCCACAGCATTACGCATGATTGAAAAGCATCTGCTACATGATAAAAAGGCACCATCGTTGCCAAATTAGCACCACATTCAAAAGTTCTGAAAGGCTGCTGAATGTCAACAATGGAGGCTGAGCAGCAAAAGCTTAATTATCCTAAATGTGTGTGTGTGCGCGCGGGTGTGTGCGCACGCGTGTGTGCTCTCGACCCAGGTTTAATACCGATGATGTAATATCATATGTCTGTGTTTGTCTCTGAACGAGCATTACATCATTGACACCTCTGGCTTACAGTCACACTGAGGCAGAGATGCTCCACTGACACTGGGATCGCCGAGCCAGCCGAACGAATCAGTTAGGTAGACAGCCAGCCAGCAAACCGGTAAGTCAACCAGCCAGTCAGCTAGCATCGTGGTTCCCAACGTGGGGTCCACGGTCCACCACGGGTCCCTGAGAGGATCCCAGAGGGTCCCCAGCAAATTTAGGAATAGTTTAGTAGTAGCAAAAAAAACACAGCTATTGGCAATGTGCCTTTGTTTGGAGCTATTTGGTGGTGTGTTTTTCTTATTATAGACCAGAATGCAATGCAGCCACAAGACATGTTGCGTTTTGAGTGAGGAATGCGACTCGCTTTTTCTTGACTGCAAAAACTCTCGCTGTCTTGCTGTTACTACGCTATTGCTATCACTATCGCTCTCTCCAGCGACATGTAAAACGAGCAGCTGAATGCAACAAGTTCACGCCTGCTCTCTGAGGGGCTGTCGAAAGGCATTCTGGGAAACATAGGAAATCACTAACAGAGGTAGTAGACAAGGCAGGCTGTGGGAAAGTGGGTGCAACAAAACAGAAAATTACAACATTTCATCACAAAAGAACTCGTGGAATGCAGTGAACATCACAGATTGATGATATATAACAGTGTAAGAGGATCCGAGGGGGGGATTTTCCTCATAAAGAGAGAATGTGTAAGGATGACTGTTTTGATCAAAGGTTCACTGTTATCTCCCAGCCTACAGTATTGACAATTATCCACCCCTGTGCTAAATCATATCTAAGTATTTTGGGGCCTAATCGGGTCAAGCAGGGGTCTGTGGTCTAATGTGTATGTGTTTTGGCGCCATGATATGAATAACTCTGGGAGGCTTGCCAACAAGTGAGCCTACTAGCCAATCAGGATGGCAGGAGGACAGGATGGAGCTGTGACTTTGGGACCTGGAGGTGATCATATGGTACCATGGACCTGGTGAGGAGGATATGGATGTCAACAGCAGCACCCAGCAGAAATCCCTGACTTCATCTGACTAACAAACTCTGCACCTCTGTCCTGCTGAATCCATCTGTCCCTACCTCATTCTCTCTCTCTCTCTCTCTCTCTCTCTCTCTCTCTCTCTCTCTCTCTCTCTCTCTCTCTCTTTCTTTTTTTTTTTCTACAACACACAGTGCGAGACACCA
>OMOV01012686.1:7265-19861 GCA_900312565.1 Beryx splendens
CATACGAGATCACTGTGTGACTGGAGTTCAGACGTGTGCTCTTCCGATCTCCATGTTGCTATCCAGCCGTCTCCCAGTCTTCACATCAACCCAGCGTTCTTCACCCCGGGCCATGACAGCCACAGCAGCAAAGCTTACAGCCAACAAAAGTGAGCACGTCTACTGTTTGTTCTTTACGGGTGTTGCAAACTACAGGAAACATGCAAGGTTTTTCAATGAGATCAGATGAAACTTGACCCCCTTAGGGAATTTGGATCATTGCTGCAGCAAAAGACAAGGATATGGATAAGAACATGAAGATAATGGAGCAAATACAAATGTGTTGAAGACGATACAACAAATAGGACATATTGAATATAAGGATTCAGTGTCTTTGTCATGCAGTGAAACAGTTATTAATTAAAACTGTTAAGGTAATGGGGTATTTGCAGTACTAACAACTTGCATGGAGGGCTAAAAAATGCTGTCAGCTAGTGTGATAACTGATCCTTGTTTCTTGCAGACACACGCCTCAAACTTCAGATGGAGATTTTGAGGAGTTAATGAACAGAAATAAAGCCGTTGCCAGCAGTGCAATCACCAAGGCTGTGTCTGGAGCCACAACTGGTTAGTACAAACAGTGCAGTGGAAGAGAGAACACAATATTAGGAAGGCACAAGTAACCATGTGGCCATTCAGGTTGTGGGATCATTGATGGATAAATAACCTTACAGTTGGTCATTTTCCCCTAACCCACCACAGAAGTGGGTATTCACCACTGCAGATTCTTTTGATTAAAAAAATAAAAAATCAAGAATACTTCACCAGTACTGATACAGTCAAACAACTTTTAACACATAGCTGTCCCTCATGTGAATATTATGCCGATAGCCACATCTGTTTCAGACTGTGTTAGCCATGTAGGGAAATGACTGGTCCCTTCTACTGGCAGGGTGGGCCTATTCCTTATTATTGGTAAAAAATTTAAATAAAAATCCACTTTCCTGACCTCTTCCCCACCCCATTTAGCTTAGTAATATCCATTTTCACTCTTTGGGTATGCATGGATGTTTGAAATGTTCCTCACCTTCGTACCCGAGCAGCTCGCTGCTGGGATATGTACATGCACCTGTGTAAATGCTAATGTTTAAACAAAACCAGTATTTTGTTATCAAGACATGTGTATTTCAATGCTGGGACATTGCTGCAAAACATAATTTAATTTGTGGTAAATTTCTTCAAAATTGTTCTTACTTTTAAAACACCGTTGAAGAGCTTGACTACCTTACAACAACCTGTCTGTTCCTAATGCAGGAGACTTGCGGGTGGCCATGGAGACTCTTTTGACTGCCATTGCGGTCATCAAGCAGTCCAGAGTGTATGGAGATGAACGTTGCCAGGCCCTGGTCACCTCACTCAAGGACTGCCTAGTCTCCATCCAGGGCAACTACGGCTACAGGTTTTTATATATCTGTATTTCAGGACTTCCACACATGATGCATCTTGTTGTCCATGCTGAAATCATTCTGCTCCCACTGTTTTCTCTCACACTTGCGGTTGGTATAGGTCTCCAGATCAGTCAGTTCCCTGTCAATGTGCAAACACAAGCGATGTCGCAATATCTCTCTGCAGGGATGGCCATCGTTCTTTGGACAGAGAAAGAGAGCGGGACAGGGGTCGTGACAGAGAGCGAGACCGGGACAGAGAACGGGACAGAGAGGATTCCTTCGGCTGGGAGGGGGCAGGAGTGTCTCGAAGACAGAGAGAGCGTTCCTGGAGCGGAGAGAGAGACAGGGACCGCATGCGGGAACGGGACAGGCATAGAGATCACAGAAACCGGTACCGCTAGCTTGGTAAGCTTCCACCTCGTTATATTACTTCCGTTTTTGGCTCATCCTTACCAATCAAATCTGTGTTTCTTTATCAATACACATCTTTGTGGTTCTTTGTATCTTGGATCAAATATGCAAATCCTTTTTCAGCCTCTCCTCACTTAAACTTATTTAACACCCTCCAAACTTACTGACATTCTTGGCAAAAACGAGCTGAAAATGATCAACACAAGTAACAGCGAAGGTAATGAGCTCTACAGTCCAAGAAATTAAATTGAAGAAATTACGCTGTTTGGTTTATACATATTGAAAATAATCTTTTGGATTGGAGATTCCAAAACAGCAAAGGTTCAAGAGTCTACTGTGGCATTCTTTTATTTAACATGCATGGGTCAGTTCCAGAAGAAAGACAAAGGAAAAATGCGGAAACCTCTCTTCTTATACACGGGTCAAAACAAAGTCGTATATCCTGGCATAGAGCCAGCCGCCTCGTATAGAGTCCACTAATTTAACCTTATACGGTCATATATGGATAGCATAGGCTATCCTTAGGGTGCTGATTTCACCTCCCTTGTATGCAGAGGAAAAAACCCCACACCTCTGCAGGACAACGGGATGAGCAGAGTGTCCTTCACAGTGTTAATTCACAGTATTCATTTTATCCCTTGCACACATTCATTTGTTGATTTAAGTTCAAATGATTTCTGTAGCTGTGCATTTGCTGGCTAGCTCTGCTTAATTTACAAGTGTTATGATTTGGTGATACGACCTGGTTGCCTGATGTCCACAAGTAACCAGTTCCACCCAGAGGACATGACTGCCTAAAACAACATTCACCTGTCATGCTATATGACATAACCAGGCCGAGATCAGCTACACTAGATGTGGTGACAGAGACTCTGACTGGAAAAAGTAGTTTGGCTGGTTGTTGTTTCATACTGAGCTTCAGCTGAGTGGCATTAACCTCCATGGGAAGTCAGCGAAGCTCCTGGAACTGGCTCTCTCCTAAATGGTAAAAGGTCAGAGGCCCAGCACCACTCAGACCACACCTGCAGGTTGCTCCTCCAAGATCCAGTCTGCAAATAAAGCAATGCCGAAATGGCGTGGTCAAAGTGGTGTTGTATCAAGCTGTATGCCAGAGTAACTTCAGAACGTCCCTCTCCTCAATCAGGCAAAGAAGTTACTTTTTGCTTTGATTTTCTGTGTTTGGTCCATGAGAGATTGTCAACTATTCCCACCTTGAGCTTTAACTCCGGTGTTTTATGTGCATTAGGTCTAGAACATAACAGAATGGACTCAGATTTCCAAAATATAAGAATAGTTTATTTTCAGAGAGCCATACATTGGCTCTAGTTAGTTTCTGTCACAGGACACCCTGAAGGTTGCTTGCTTATAAGACTCCATTCATGCAAAGTCACTAGCATACAGGGACAAATCTGTTAAAAGCTGCTTAAGTGACATCAATATACAGTAATAACAACAGTGCACCATCCCCATAACCTTGAGGAACCACAAACTACAGGAATGGTAACTGGGCAGTTGTCACCAACCTCAACCCTCTGCTCTCTCTCAGATGGGATGTTAAGACTCCAGTCATGCACTGAATCCTTTCGGTCTAATAATGACTCATTGTATACGCTTTCAAAACCCTTGTGGACGTCCAACAGACTGCCTCACAACTTCCCTTAATCTTTTCTTTTCTTTTTGATATAATCAGAGAAGTAGAGAATCACGAATCACTGGAATTTGACTTTCTGAAACCAGATAAAAAATCATGTAGGAAGTTCAAGTGGTTTCTTTTCGCAATGTAGAATATGGCAGAATACATGCGGACGCTGTGTTTTTTCTCAGTTTTATCAAGGGTGCCGACAAAAACCTTTCTAGTAGTTCTGGCCAAGCGATGACTTAAGTCCAACGGGTGTTTTAGCCACATGAATAATTTCCATAAAGCGTTCTTGCTTTCTCTCGATTCCTTCCCCTCGTTCATCATTTTAGCTGTGAAATGATGAAGGCAGCACACTGTCAGCTTTATTTTAAGAGTATAAGCTGTACCGGATGATCAGTTTAAGAACCGCAGGCCTTCTTGTTCCAGCTGTTCTGTTTCAGCGTACTCAAAACCATTTGGACAGATTAAAGTTCATTAAGGTCAATCAAGTAGTTATTTTTAGTAGTCTTTACTATGCAATGATCTGCAACACAAACATCACCGCACTCTTCATACCGTACTGTCATGTCTTTCCCGCCTTTTTGATTTCAGTATATGGCTATAAACTGCTCTGAGACAGTATGATAGTGAGGTGGAGTAAATGGAACATCATGCTTCTTCTGCAGAGCTTTAAGATGAATACAAACATTGATACGAAGAGCATGGAGCCAAAACAACAAATGCCTTGCAGTCCAAATACTTTGAGCCCAATGTACTGTATGTATACTACTTTGAAGAAAGTGTTTCAATCAATACAAGTGTTGATAAGTGCTGTTAGAAAACCATAACATCGGCTTAGAGGGTGTTCTTTACTGCGATTATGGTTACAGGAGTTTGAAAAGTGTGTCCTTTCCTCCCCAGACTGCCTTGGCCTCGTCTCTGTATGTGTGAAGCAGAAGGAAGACAGGACTTTTATCTCTGCACCAAGTTGTACAGGCATCTGGGATTATGGAGGAGGAACTGATGGTGAGACTGACATATTTCCAATGCATTTCATTGTTCTCCAGTCGTCTATGAGCACACTTGGACTCTTACCTGTTTTATGAAAAGATGTGGTTGGTTTGTGGTTGGAAGTCAGTTTTCCATACTTGCACGCGCAGGAGACCTTAATTATGTTATACAGTGTAATGTCTTCATCCCTTTCTTTTGTATAAAGAAGATTAAATAACATTCCCTGAAAATATCATTTTAGTGTGATATTTCTTAAGGCATTGAACGGTTTTTGTGGTATTTGCATACCAAGGGCTGCAGAGATGTTGCAGGAAGTTCCTATAAAGTCCATTTGTGAATCTAACTTTTGAAACTGTATTTGCCCTTTGTCTTCAAAATCTTAACGACTACCTGTTGCTAATCAGTGATAAGTCTGATGCTGCCTGTGTACAAATAGCAGTACCTTTCCGAAACACACACAATGTAATAAAATATCAGTTGAACAGATAACGGGGTGTTTTCAGTAGCTTTTATGCTATTTTTTGTAAACTGCCCTCAGTAACATAGGACTCATCTATAGGAAGAGGCTCCCACTGAGAGGAACCACATGACCTTATCAAGAGGTCATGTGGTCAGCACCACAGCCACTCTATAACTTACTAACAAGAAGGAAGGTCATGACAAAGTAAACTTTTTTTTCATCCAATGAAAATGTTTTGGTGCACCTATTCCTCCCAAGGCCTGGTTCTCTTATTTTCCCCCAGAGGATGCCCAGCCTCTTTTGCCGCAGGCCTTAGATCTCTGAAGTTGAAATCCAAACCAAAAGTAAACCTGGAATATGAACGGAATACAGCTTTGATCATAAGAGCAATTTACATCTTAAGCATTCATCGTATTCAGAGTAACTTCTTCTCCAAAACAGTGAGATGTTGCTTTGCCAGCTGGCAGCTGCACAGCACATCGGCAATTTTGTTTAAAGTGCAGACATGAAAATTATTTTTCACCTCAGATCCTTTTGATACTAAAGCTGGACAGGTAAAACATCACTGCCTAAGTATAATTGGGTCTTAAACTTCCAGTAGAAGTAGACTGGTAGAATCTCTGCACCACAGGGAATATGATGTTGATAATCAGACAAGCTAGGAATGCAAGTAACAATGTCATTTGATAGTTTATTTAGAAAAACAATGTCAAATAGGACACCCAAACTAAGAATGTTGCAAAAGTCTTCACTGTGGCCGCCGTTCCATCTCTGCAGTGCTACACACCAGTGTGATAATGTATTGTGGAGGCACTCAGCCTGTCCATGCCACAACCCAAGTCAGTCCATCTAACAGTTCTTGACGGTGGTCCTTCTGGTGAAGGCGGCCAACAACAATCACTTCTCCAGGGGAGCATAATTCAACAACTTCTCGATAAGATCGACGTGAGCGAGGAGCATCCTCCGACAACAGTACCTCTTCAAACCCAGGGCATCAAGCGCATCACTGCAAAGTAAGAGGGGACGGCAGGAGAACGGTCAGGAATAATGCATGGCCTACAGATCAGTTAAGTGCACATGACATGTCATTAGAGAATAAGTCTGGGATGATGGTCTAAATGGCCTCAAGAAGTCTCCATTATTCATTTGTACTTGCATCTTCCGTCTGAATGCAGACAATGACAAACCTTGGAGGAAAAAGTGGATGAGCAAGTACACTTTCATGTGATGCTTCCTCCTCGGGGATATAGAAAGCATAAGTTTGTTTCCTTTACTCGCTTATTCATTCTCAGGGTTACAGGGTGCTGGAGTCTTTCCCAGCATGCATTAAGTGGAAAGCAGGGAAACCACACACAGTCACATTCATACCCATGGGCAGTTAACAGTCTACTCAGAGAATCCACCTGACTTGCATGTCTTTGGAATGTGGGAGGAAATATGAGCACCCAGAGAAAACACACGCAAACACTAGGAGAGCATGCAGACTCCACACAGAAAGGACCAGGGCTGGGAATTGAACCCTTCTTGCTGTGAGGAGACGGTGCTAGCCACCCTGATATAGAAAATAGCTCAATGTCAAAACTCAATCAAATGCTTGATTTCTTTATTAATAAAAATTACATTTGGAATTTTTCAACACTCACTTCTCACAACTGACAGATCCGATGCCTGCTCTCGTTCAAATGAATAGGAAGCATCACCACACCTGCAAACTTCACTTTTCAATGGATATTCAGCCTTATTGAGTTCATTTTGAGAGTAAAATGGGTTTAGAGTGACTATTCTTTACACATCTGTTTTCTGTGGTTGGACTCTGGGTGCAAGTAATCTACAGCGACATCTTGAGGCCGTTCGGGTGTGATTACAGCAGGTAGCAGGTATTTGTCTCACCCTTCAGTGTACTCTGCTTGCAGCAGGCCGAGGTATGCCTCCCACTTGTTACCCACGATCTTCCCGCACGTGAAGCACCGAATTGGGATGATCATTGTCGGACACCTGTGAACAGAAGCACATATTGTTAAAATCTCAGACCGGGGATTATAACGCTGCATATAAAATAGATGGTAGATTACCTAGCGAACATGTAACGTTAGATTCTTGCATGCTACACTTGTTTGCTAACGTTACACACCAGCAACTAAGTAACGTTATCGAATAAAGCACAATTTGCGCCGAAGTAGAAACTTGTCTAAATTGTCTCATTATGCAGCTAATCTCTTTTTTGATTAAATGCTACGTTAATACTCACTTATTTATAATCAAATTAGAAGCAAGCAATCGATGTCTAGCTAATAGCTAGCGGTTAAGAAGCTAGCATGCATGACGGTTGCGTTCACATTAGCCAGCATAAAGATAACGTTGGAGTTTAAAATGTATATATTAAATGGTTTGTTAATGGCACTAGCGGTAGTACAATTAAAAAACATAACGATTAACCAAGTTTGATAATTACAATAAGCACAACTCCTTGTGTTAGTAACGATGTGTTAACGTTAGCTAACGTTACCTGATGTAATGTTAATGTAGCTAACATGTTATCTTTCCCGTAGGTTAGTTGAATTAACGCCAAAGTTACTTAGCCTACTAATCAGGGACCAACACAAAGAACAATAAAATAAAAACTGTATTTGTTACTCACCACGGTCACACTAGTTTAGTTATGGATGATATATAGTGCGATAAACAGTTCCCCGCACCGCTACGTGCTAACCACACCAGTGCCAAACACGGAAGTATAAATAAATTACTTCCGGTAAATGTTTTTCAAAATAAAAGACGCCAGGGACAAACTCATATTGGAAGGTTTTATACAATCTGTGGTCCGACAGATTCAAGCCAAGCTACTGGTCAGGTGTCAAAATTTACTAGATCCAAATCCTGGCGGATGACGCTAGAAAAATGCGACAACAGCGCATTGTGTCCAGTGGGATATTATAAAATTATTTATCACATAACGTTGGCCTATATGTAAATATAAAAAAAGATGCAAATAGACTGTTTCTTACATTTGATATAGGCCTAACCCATATAATAGTCAAATGCAATGTTCTAGCCAATATTTAAGTTTTTTTGGTAACTAACTAGGTAAATGTTATATAACCTCTTGCCCAGATTATGATGATTTACACAGAATGCATTAAATGAATATTACTTTGGCATGATGGGTCAGGAAATTAGGGCAATGGATAATCATAACGTTATGGAGTTGGTTCTCTGTGTAGCATTTAGAGTCACTTCCTCTGATGTAGCTCTTTCATAAACCCTTTGGTGAATATATGAACCATCTCTGCCTATTCACATTAAGTCTGGAGATTGCTTGGTAACTGTGCAAAAGTATAGCTTTTAATACAAATTTGCAGTAGCTGGCTGTTTGCTTGATAATGAATGGGCTATTTGGCAGCTGTAAGCCCATTGGTTAGTCAAAGGCCCTCTGGTGAAAGTAAAGCTTCTCTCTGTATTGACAACAGCACTCTCTAAGGATACCTAGATCCATTTTTTCTCAGATTGAACTTGTTGATAATGGAGCTTATAAAACACATAATCTAACAGTTGTTTCAGGGATAATTCCTTGGACATGGAAGGCTGCTCATGTGCTGCCACTGTGAGGGTGGTGATTAAATAACTAGCCCTATCTCAAAATTGTCCTGCTTGGCTAAAACCCTGGAGGCTTTAAACACCTCAAGGCCTTTCCCATTAGATATTCCATGTTAAGCATTTATCAGTCTGGATTCAGGGCTGAGCGTAACACCTCTGCTACCTCTAGTTGTCAATGACATTGTGTCTGCTGTGGATGACAGACAACATTGTGCTGCTCTTTTTGTTGATTTGTCAAAGGCATTGATTCAACATGGCTGATCACTCACTGCTGTTGAATAGACTTTCACTCATTGGTTTTGATGTTGTTGCCTTTGTGTGGTTCCGACGGAAAGATCTCAATGCATAAAGGTGGGAGATGCGCATTCAGAGTTTTTAAAGATAACTAAAGGGGTTCTGCAAGGATCATATTAGGCCCAATCCTTATACTGACATTGCCTCTGATAAATGGCTGTAATGCACACTTTCAACACTTTTGAGAATTGGGCTCTTATTAGTCTTTAACTTGTGTCGAATGGCTATGAAACAAAACATATGTTGTTTTCAGAAAACTTGACGATAGCAATGTCCAGCAATGTCTGGATTTGCATTCTAAATGGCACTCATGTTGAGTGTGTCCCTCCTTATAATTATCTGATCATGTGGATTAATGATAAATTCACTCTCAAAATCTATATTGGACATTTGTTCAGAAAGTTGTGGATGAAACTTGGCCACTTCTACTGAAACAAGCCCCTTTACACTGTCAATAATTCGGCTTACATCCTTAGATTCATTCATGGAGGTAACTATAACGCTATTGTGCATCATCATATTTTCTACAGAAAAGAGCCAGCCATAGAAAACCTTCTCCACAACTGACTTACATCACATCACTACTGGACTCGAGGGTTCGAACATACAGTGATCACAGGAGTGGCTGGATCTGCAGGTACCTTGGGTGACCTTGGACTTAGGAAAGACTGCTTTTAAAGGAGCAGTAAGTCAGATTTATAGCATAAAATTACCATATCATACTGTATAGGGGGTTAATGGGGTCACTGATCCTACCAATGACTCAGTGGTTACTTCACCAACTGTTGCTGAGATTTCTCACTTTCAAAGCTCACTTTCTGGCCCATACTTCTGTTCTGGAAAATAAAACTCCCCACCCCTTGACATTTCAAGACACTCCCAATAAATAAATAGAACAATTATACCAAGAGCTGAGGACAGTGTAAGACCGATCTGCTGCTATAGCTTTGTGGTAGGCATGAACGAGTGAATCTTTTTGAGAGAATAATTTTTGACCCAGTCACCATATGCTGAATGAACCGATCAGCCTTGCTCACGTGTTCTCGGTTAAACCACACATCACACATTTCCTGGTTGCTATGCCAGCAAGAGATTGTGGTAAATAACCACTTTCCAAATCGAAGTATAATCATATCAGTAAATACAGTAAATTATTGTATTGTCACACTGTACATGTGTGCCATTTGTGGAATCTGATCAATGACCAATAGTCCATTTTCATGATTGCGTTTAAGAGCCAAGCCTAATCAGTATATTGATGTCATCTAGTGCTGAAGATGAAATTATTGTGAAGCTTGCAGGTGAATGAATACCAGGCAATGCCAGAAAGCAGGTCATATACCGCACAGTGTATACACATTTAATACAATATGAGTAGTTTACTGCTGAGTAGGAGGATAATTGTACTCACTGACCAGAAAACATATAATTTGCAGATACACTGCTGCCCTCTCTATTGCAGTTTTAAGTCATATTTAATACTCACAAGGCCTAATGATTTGATCATGATACTGATTTTGTCTTACTATTTTACTATTATGTGTTTGTTTTTTGTTCACTGGTTGAAAATTGTCAGTGAAGGCAATATTTATGACTTTATGACCTTAAGGGTGAAAAAACTGAATTTGACCAAGATATTTGCATCAGTGGATTAGTGATTAATTTTGCTCTGTGCATCCTACATGTCTATGTCTGACAGAACACATAAGGCTAGGCCAACAAAGTTAATATTTGGCAAGGCCTAAAGCTTAGAGCCAAAATGCTAAATGGTGAACCTCAACGAGGACGTTTCAGCATGTTAATCCAAAATTACACCCTCATTATTGTTTCTCTCACATCTCAAACTCTAATGATCAGTTTGATAGAGACTAGTCTACTATTGATTAACTCACCAAAGCTGAAGATCTGTAAATGCATGATCCCTCATTCTGAAGAATTATTTCATTCAGAGCACATCGTTCTCAAAAAAATGTGGACTTGGCTGGTTCATTGCCTTTAATAAAGGTCTGATTACAAGGGAACCACTTCTTTTTTTTACATTTAAGAGCTTTTGGGGCAGAAGAGAGTGTGCATATGGAAAATATGTTGTAGGAATATATCAAGAATATATCATCACCATCATCATCAACATTATCATCATCATCACCATTATCATCAACATTATCATCATCATCATCAACATCATCATCATCATCAATGTCAATTAACTTGCTACAGCACATGTGCTAAAATGAGGAGTCCTATCTGAATTATTGCATTTATACGCTCTTGAAATAATGAAAATAAATAAGAGATTTTTTTATTATTACACTGTATAGTACAATGTAAGGTGAAGGTTGTTTTGGTGTTGGCAAAGTATATTTTGTAAGTGCTAGGGGTGTTGGCTGTGGTGATGCTCGTAATCGAGCAAGATTTTTGGTCACTGATGAGTTGGAAATCTTAGATGCCCTGACAGCTATTTTACAATCCAAGGAAATGCATTTGTCAGGACTTCCTTCTTGCTAACTACTGATGTAACAGGGACATCCCAATGAGCTGTACATGTGAGCGGACTATATTCTGTGCAGCGACAACAAAAATAGTTTTCCTTTACGTTAACTATACAACAGTATTTCATGTAAACCCCACTTTCAAAACAGTCTAGGCTGCCTATGTTAGATATGGCTCATATGAGGTTGTGAAAAAAAGGATTTTTCCTAATGCCACATGAGGGGAGCAGGGCGAGCACAGACAGAACTGTCCCATGTGTTTGGCAGCAGGTTTAAACTCTAACACTGCAACTCTACTGGCTGGTCAGGCTGCTACAGATAACTATCTAAGATGTAAACAGTCTGAACCAGCCATAACTCTGACTGCTGTGTAATGTCTAAAGGATTATAGATTTGTGACATCATTTGACTGTGAAATGGAAAGCTCTCGCTTATTCTACAGTAATAAGTAACTTCTCTATTCTTCTCTGCCACTGGCATATAACAGTAAACTACCACGTTTTATCTCAAATGTCCACCAGCAATCCTTTCTTAATCCAGTGCATGCTCATGTTTTTTTCTCGCTGAAAAAGTTGACTTTATATATATATATATAGTTGACTTTATAAATTGCAAATTTGCAGTTCTCTGTTGGACTAATTAGATCTGCAGGGACATGTCTCCCTCCCTGAACTCTGGAGGAAGGGGAGCTGAATACCATCACTTAGGTATTGCTTTAGCCAAAATGTATGCAAGACATCACGATGCACAATCCCAGCTACTTTTAGGCTGACCTTGTCTATTTTTTGATTTAAAAGTAAAATCAAATCTAGATGCGTGCAACTGAGAAGTATCTCTGGCAAAAGAAGTTTCAGTGTTACAAATTCACTTTTTGAACAACTCTTAGCAAAGTGAACCAAGCTCAGCTCATTTCCGGTGCAGAAATGAACAAATATTGCATCCTTCTCTCAATATTTGTGCAAACTGGATTAAACAAGACAAAGCAGTTGAATAGGCTAGCTTTAGAGACTTTAGGCATGTAAGCTCAGTACTACCGTACACTGTGAGTTTTTTATGAAACAGAATGAAGTGAAGCAAATTCATGCATCTACTACGTATACTTATGTCCCCATATAAGCCTTGTTCAGATCTTGTATTATTCAATTCACTACAAGCGAAGTCAGACTGAAAGAAACATAAGATGCACAGTGGCTCCCCATCCCCCATCTCTACCATGATAAGTCTATGAACCAATCGGCAAGTGACCCACTAACCCACCAACAAATAAATAGCTTGTGATAATGAAGTTGGTT
>OMOV01012700.1:7997-25780 GCA_900312565.1 Beryx splendens
TGCATATTATAAATCAAGCAAAAGAGTTGAAGTAACAACAATTGAAGAAATCAAAACTTAAGCAAAGCTCAGAAACACCCAAAAGAGTCAATTGTATTAATTAAGCAATGCCATAACCAATATGAACACCAATAGCTTTATCAATACATATACATTCTGTGGTGATAGTTTGCTCTCTTACCATGACGGCCTGTGCTGAGGATTTCTTGGATTTCTCCCCATTCATCTCTTCTAGCTCCTCAGGCAGTCCCTCCACATCACTCACTGTAAGCAGCATGGTGGCGTGTTTGGCTTTCACTGCCAGCATCTTGCACTTTGAATTCAGCGAGGCGATCTGCTCCTGGTAACCTTTGATCTTTTGGGCCAGCTCCTATTCAAGAACAGCACAATTCCAAAATGATTTCGTGCAGTAATTTATTCCTCAAATAGAGGCTGTCCCACATTTCACTTATGCAGTACAACTGGGATGGGCTCCAGCCCCATGTGACCATGAAAAGGAATAAGCGGGTGAAGTGAATGAATGAATGCACTGTACTTCATGGTGAAGGATCTGGGCCTGCAGCTCCTGGATGTTGCTGGTCGGGATGGGGCGGTCCTGGATGACACGATGGGCTTCCTCTATTAGCCCCTGCAGCTCCCTCACTTCCTGTTCATACTGCTCGTACTGCACCACTGCCTCCTGGGAGACAACAAGAAGAATGTATTGCTACTGTTAGAGCACATATCTCCAAAATGTCAAGTTTTCAGAAAGTAAGAAAAATTTATTTCTGAAAATACACAGAGGGCTATATAATTCCTTCCAAGGTTTTCACCTGGAACATATTGTTTATGTTCATGGCATCAAAGTAAATAAATTAATGGTTGCTTCTTGTGATCAATAGTGCCCTCTACTCTACCTGTAGGATGTTGCACTGCTGGATGGCTATGTGCTGCAACTGACTGGCTTCCTGCTGCATACGCAGAGCCGTGCGACAGATGGCAAGGTTGGGCATCACCTCCTCTGGGACCTGCAGAACACTCTGACACAACTGCACCGCCTGCACCTGCTGCTTGAAGCTCTCCATATCTGCCAGCAGACGCTGCAAAAACAGGGAAGGTTTACATTGTTTTTAACAAGCTAGAATGTGCAAAGTAAGCATCCGTGGTGCTTCATAATAGATTTCTAAGCTACTATCACGGGTGCCTTTCAGTCTTGTGTGGTTACCTGTCTCTGAGCCAGCTGTTCTTTGAGGCTCTGGCGTGCCAACTCTGGTGAGGTCAGTGTGGCTTGGACCTGCTCCAGAGCAACATGTAGGGCCTTAACTTCATACTCCAGGGCTTCCATACTCTGAGGACATATCATACATGGGTCAATTATATATTTATCATTTATTTATCTGCATTCGTGTTCCATTTTCAGCATCTAAACAGCTTTTCAAAGGAGCTACTAGAAGGTGCCTGAAAGCTTGTGTACAAGGTACAAGCTACAAATTAGACTTTAGTAATCCTTCAGGGAAATTGTGTTGGTCAAGTGTAGTAAAAACGGTGCATGCAGGTAATATATAAAAAATAAATAACACTTTTGATGCCTTATCTCCACATTAATAATTGTGTGGAGATAAGGGATCAGTAACTGTATCTCTGTACCTTATCTGCATCCTGCAGGCTCTGCAGCCGTGTCTTGATGCTTTGCTGAAGCTCCTCGGTGTGTCGGCTGAGTTCGCACGCCTGCTGGCTCATAGCCTCGACCTGCAGCACCTCCGACAGAAGCTCCACTTTCTCTCCCATGGACTCCAGGTCGCCATGGAGCTCCCGAGACTCACGCAGGACAGCCTGAGCACAGGATAACAAGGCAGTGAATGAAGGGTGTGTGTGGTAAGGTTTCTTGGTGGGTAGAGAGACTGTCCTGTAACCACAAGGTCACAGGTTCAATCCCTGCAACAGCCAATGTGCCCGTTTCTGTTGAAGTATTCTTCGACAAAACAATGAACCTGATCCAGTAATGCTAGGTTTGAGTCCGGCTCATACTATACTGTCATCCATCTGTTTACATGTTCCCTTCTAAAACTAACACAGAGGAGGGTACACTGCCCACTATCCACTGTTTAAAAAAAAAATCAATGCACCCAATCCAGGGTGTATGCCTGGATCTCCAACTCACCTGGTACATCCTTATCTGCTCCTGCAGATGAACAGAGGAGTTCCAGATGATGTTTGCCCTCATAAGGCTTTTGGCTTTCTCCGACCACCTCACAATGAAGTCCAGCATCTCATTATACTCATCTAAATAGCAGACAGCCTGAGGAGCCAAGATAAAAGAGGGCCCATATGGTACCATGGCACAACACAACAGAATAAAGCATGCTCAACTTAATGTGTAACACAATTTTACGCATGATGTAGCATAAAATAACATTTGCATGAGCACAATGGCCGTACTATGTATAGAAAACCTAAGAAAAACTACTAACCTTTTTGAGCCAGTTGTTCCTACAGTCTGCTAGCCGTGTTGTGTGGTGATGCATTTCTGATAGCTTGCCGATGGAGTCACTCAGCTGTTTGGCCAATAGGGGGTTTCTGCGACCAAACTCTTGTACAGCAGCATCCAACTCTGAGAGAGTACGACCACAGCTGTCCAAGTCCTCGGCCATGCTCTGACAAAGGAAATAGAATACGTATAACACAACATTTAATACCCCTGACAGTAAAGCAATGCTTTCTTATATTATTATTATTATATTAAGACATGACAAAACATCAGCTAACCCACCTTGACTTCTTCTTTGGCATGATCAACATCAGGGGATTTTTCCTTGAATTTAGCGGAGATGGCTTTGAGTTTCTCAGACATGTCATGGATTCTCGAGCTGAAGTCCTCCTTTATGTCTCTGGTTTTCTGAATTTCTCTCTCTTTCGAAAGAACCTGGAACATATATGAAATATAAACAAACGCCATACACCTAAACGTGTTTTAATTACAGCTGAAATAACATTTATCAACATATAAAATATCGCTGTAGTCAGGTGAAAACTTCAGTTTTGGAGATTTTTTTTAATGTTTTCACCTCAGTTAACAGATTGCATGTTCCTCTATGGGTTGAGAAAATTCTCTGACCTCTTTTGCTTATGAAACCCTTTAAATACCCATTGGATAACATAAAAAATGCCATACAGCTTAAAACAAGACTGTTTTTCTTTGCTCCTGAAAATTGACATTTTGGAGATACAAGGTTTTCACCCAACAGTGATTACATGACATTTAGTAGACGCTTTTATACCAGCTGCCACAGGTCTTATTATGTCTTATTAACATTCAAAACTATTCTGACGATACCTGGTCCTCGATAGCACCCAACGCGAGCGAGACCTCGGCCAGCTGCATGGAGATTTCAGAGGGTAGAATAGTGTAGAGGTCCAGGTACTTGCTCTGCTGCTGCTCGGCTAATTTATCCACATTCTGACGATAAGTGATCACATCGCCATGTACAACCTGTACACAGGAAATTAAGGACCCATGTAACCATTCTATCAAGGAATTCATATCATTTGAAATACCAGTTATACAGATAGGAATGTGTCTAACTAATTTATCTCATAAATTGTAAACGGTATTTAAGTAGTATATATTTAAATAGTTTATGCCAGCTCCTGCTCCAGCTTACCTCAAGCTCCTGCAGTAGAGAATCAATGTCTGGCGTGGGGTTGAGAAGAAGCTCCCTGGTCTCCTGGATCCAGGCTTTTACACTGCTCAGGTCCTTCTCCACTTCCTCTCTGTCCCTCAGTTCTTGCCCTGCCTGAGCCCGCTTGGTCCGGGACTGTGTCAGGAGGCTAGAGGCAAAATAAACAAGTTCTTAGCCATATTCTGTATCACAAAAGATACTTAATTGCTTTCTAAATTACACAGAATGTTTTTTAATTTCATGTATCATATCATATCATCTATAATGTCATATCATTGAAGTATATTTAATCATGCAGCTGAATTATAAAACACTTCCTATGTACAATAACACCCATGCTAGGGCATTGTCTTAATTGACTGTCTTGACAGATGATCTTATTTACAGCAACAGACTTGCAAGTGTCTCTTGTGTACCTTTCCAGATGGTCTTGTACGGATCTGATCTCCTTCAGGCTGGGCAGCTCATCCTGCTCATTGGTTGGTGAAGGCACTTCCACATCGTGCAGTAGGCTGAAGGCGTACTGGCGCAGCAGCGTAACGGAGGAGAGCTCTCTCTCCAGATCTTGGCTCAGCAAGTCATGCTGGTCCAACAGAGACTGCAGGGTGGCTTTGGAGGCCTTCTCCACTGCACTGTCGGGGAAACGACTCTGCAGCTCATCAGAGACTGCTCTCAGCTTCACCATCTATACAAAACGACACTTATGAACACTGTGCAATATAATGACTGAGGCAGAAGTCAGAGCTAGGGCTACATGAGATACAAAACATACAATTATCTGCAACGTTAACTAGTTCAAATGCTAGTGTAAAGCTGTATTTATTATTAAAGCTTCTTTCTACTTATTTAATTTATTCCCATGGTCTGTCTGTGTACCTTCTCTCTGAAAGTTCTCCATTCCTGTGCCGTGTCCTCTAGCACCCTCTCCTGTCCCCGCGCCACGCTGCGTAGGCGTGTCCAGCGCTGCCACACAGTGGTCATGGAGCGGCTGATGGTGGCCTTGCTGGCATCGCTCCCCACCAGCTCCAGCTGAGCAGCTTGCTCCTCCAAACCACTCAGCTTCTCTTGGAAACCATTCACCAGTGACACAAGGGACTGGGGAAAAAAACATACCAAACCAACACTGTGTAAGACGTTTACAAGCAAATTAGTACTGTCAACCATTTTACCACCTATTTTCATCTGTATGAAAAATGACTGACCCTATGACTCCGTAGCTTCTCCTCGGCCTCCTGGCTTGTGGCTGCCTTTGCAGTAGAAAACTCAGTAAGCTTCTTTTCAGCCTCATTCATCAGCTCAATGACAGTCTGTCTTGTCTCCTGGTACGACTTCCACTGGGCCACACAGCTGAGGACAACAGTATACATTAGTGAAAAGAATGTCAGAATTAATAGTAACAAGGAATTGTAGACAAAATGACTATATCCTCCTTACACAACACCTGCACCGTCTCTCTTTCTTCCCCATTACCTGTGAAGGACATCCTGGTGACACTGGAGCTGGTCTCGGACCTCCACGCCTCTCTGCTGTGCGGACTCCACGCTCACCTTGAGCTGCTCTTTGGCTGTGGGGTTCACCAGGTTCTCCAGCTGCGGTGGCAGGGCCTCCAGCTCCTCCAGGTGGGTGAGGAACTCCTGCTCTGTGGCCATGATGTCCTCCTGCTGCCGGAGACACTCCTCGTAGTTCTCCACGTCCACACCCAGGCTAGCTTGCTGCAGGAAGGACACGGCATCCTCCAGCCATTCGCAGGCTGATTGCATCCTGAAGTGGTACTTCTGGCACAACACCAACGCTTGTTCCAGTGTAATCTTAGTACAATCACAAAAGAGAAAAAAAACATGAGAAATTGTTGTTCTGATATGTCTAAGATGATTAGTAGTGTCTATATAAACTGCCTTTAGTTAGAGAGTGCAAAGTTTGTTTTGAAATCCCGATGCACCCTGACAAATGACAAATGGACAAAAATGACAAATGGTATATTTTACAGTATAGTCAATGTAAGATTATCTCACCTGTTTGGAGCTCAGTGCTTTCTGAACATCGGCCTGCAGCTTTGCCATTTCTTCTAGGCTTGTATCCACGTGGGCTGGGACAAGCTCATTGGCACTCATATACTTTTGTTTCTCCCTGCTACTAAGAGCAGCCACAATTCTCAGTCTGGACTGCACCTCCTCCTGCATGATCTGCTGCTTCCTGATCTCCTCCTGCACCTTCTCCACCCTCACGTCCACGATCACAGCACAGCCCAGCTCATCCCTGACGTGTTGCAGCCAGTCAAGGGTCCTCTTCATCTCTGTCTCAAAGTCTTTACTCTGGACGAACCTGTTCTCACACTCTTCAATCAGGTCTCCTACTGCAGCCTGCAAGGACCGCAGCTCATCTTGCCACAGAACCACTTGATCCTTGGAGGCATCATGGGATGATTGTTCCACACGAGGGGCCAGAGTGTCCATCTGCTCCATTAGCCTGGACAAGTGAGAGTTGGCGCTCTGGAGACTCCCCGCCAGAGCATGGTAGTTCTTCAACCTCTCCTCAGCTGACTGGGTCTCTGCATTAACCTTTACCAGCTGCTCTTTAGTGGCCTTCAACTCAGAGTCGACCTGCATAGCCATTGCCTTGTGGTCCTCAAATGACTCTAACGTGTCATCTAGATGCTCTACTTTCTGTTCAACCAACCTCTTTAGGCCATTGTACAGGCTCACAAGCTGGGTCATCTCCTCTGGGCGCCAGGGTTGACCGGTGCTACGGAAACCCTCTTTCTTCTGGTTCAGTTCACTCACAGCTAGACCCAGGTTGCTGAGATCTGCCTGAATTGCTTTGTAATCACTCTGCAAACTGACAACCTCTTCTGTCTGTAGGCCAACAGGCTGTGTCCCTAGATTATTGAACTGGTCCTCAAGTTCTTTCAGTGCTCTGTGAGTGACATCTATGAAAGAGGTGTACTCCTTCCTCGCAAAAATGGCCTGCTGGATTTTTTCCTGTTTTTCTTTGGCTAGCGCTAATATGCTATTATATTGCTGGGGGAGGGTATTGAGTTTTTCATCCAAGTAGCAGTGGTCTACTTCATTCAGAGTGGGCAGTATCTCCTGGCCAGCTCTCTGTACAATGAGGAGAAGGTTCTCATATTCAATTGCCTGCTCAACGATCAGTTGATACTTCAGTAGCTGCGCTTCCAATTCTGCATCTCCATTCATTAGATTGATTTCAGGAAAGGTGATTATATCAGCTTGTTTTAACCACTGGCACGTTTTTTCCAGATCTGTCTTGAAGTACTTTCTTGACACAAGTACTTTTTCAAGCTCCTGTAGTCTCTGGCCACATCTATGTAGAGTTTTGTCAAAGATGTTCTGCAACTCCTGCAACTTTGTGAGTATCTCATTCTTTTCATCCTCACTGGCATCCCTCATCAGGTCCCTCCCTTGAGCCCACAAGGAGGTGAGCTCGCTCTGATAGGCCTTCAGACTGCTTTGGATGTTCCTACATGTTCGAACCTGCTTGGCCAGGTCATCAGGCAACAAAGCGATGTACTCCTCTGCCTGGGCCTTCTTCTCATTCTGCTGGACCCAGGAAATGGACTGGCCCACAGCCATCAGGAACTGTGTCCTCTCTGTAAACGCCTTGCTGAGGTGTTTCCTGCGCTGCACCACCTTCACACTCAGAGATTCCACCTCGGATTGGGTGTCTGCAATCAGATGCTGCAGACGCTGCCGTTCATTGAGGCCCAGGTGGGCCAGCACCCTGTCAGCATCGACCATTGCCTGGGCCAGTAGGAGTTGTTTGGCCTCCAGCTCACTGCAGATGCTCAGGTGGTCAAACAGGAAGCTCTGAGCCAGCTCTGGAGGAGGACTCATTTTCATTGCCTCAGACAGGGCAGGCTGCTGTTCCTCTGCCCAATCCCGAGCCTCCCTCAGACGGGCCTCTACTTGGCCCATATCTTCCAGGGTCACAACCGAGTCCTGGATCTTCCTCTCAATTAGGTTTTGCATCTGAGACCAGCGCTGCTCAAAGTGGCTGATTTGCTCTTTTACCAGTTCTTTGTCATCCAAGTTCAAATGTTGGATGACTTTTTGTCTCTGGTCCTTCAGGTCCTCCAGGGTGCCTTTTTGGTCTTCCAGAGCTACTGCAAGTTTCCGTAATGCCTCCAAATGCTCAGAGGAACTTTCAGCATCGGTTCTGTGGCACCAACAAAATCGATTAAACAATTAATTATACAAATATTGTACTGAAGATGCAAGCTTACCAACAGAAGTTATATACTTTGGTCTATAGGACTATGGGAGTTCAATAGGGGTTCTGTAGTTAAGTTCAACTGCTGAAAATAATGTTTAATCAGTTGCCATGGTATTCAAGTTTATGTTCTTGAGCTCTGACGTACTTGATGGCAACCGCCATTGCTGAACTAGTGGTATTACACAGACCCGATTTTCCCTGCACCTCCTCTTGAATAGAGGACTTAGTCAGGCCTCACATAAATTTGTCTCATCGTCATGAGAATGATGGCAATGAGGACATAAAAGTATCTGATTTGTAATTCTAATGTAGGCTTTATTTACAACCCCACCTGGCCAGATTGTCCCACTCCTTGGACACCTGTTCAAACAGGGCCTCCATTGCAGTGATGCAGTCGTGGTATTCCTTAGCCCTCTGCAGATCCTCCTCTCTCTGGCTCTGCAGTTTGTTGGCCTGGTGACAGAGCTCCAGCCAGGAATGGCTCAAATGGCCTAGCTCTGCATGCTCTGGAGAGTCCTGGCCCCCCGTCAATCTGCTCACACTCTCCGTCATCTTAGTCATGATACTCTGTTTTGACTGCAGTTGCTGGCTGAATTCCTGTTGGACATGAAATGGATTGTCTTGAATGGTAAACAATGAGCATGCTAACATGTGCACAGTATGCAGATCTCTCTAATCTCTACACAACCCAAATATTAGTCAGAAAGGTGTATTAGATTAAAAAAAAATATGGGCAAGGAAATCATGTTTAGACTTTAAAGTTCAAGTACGCAGCACATAGGCTATATGAAGATGCATTTTTATATCTTAATTATAATAAAAAACTAGTTTGATATACAAAAAAATATCAAATGATATGAAGGGTTATAAATCAAATGATAGCAGTTTAGTCAGTTTTGCGGTAAATTTATCTTAAAGTTTTTATTTTACATCTTTTCTCAAACAGATTAATCAGCGGGACACCTTGCTGTCAAAACCTAGTACAAAATTTTCAGTTCAATTACTTTTGTGTGCTCTAGTGTATATAGATAATTTAATTAGGAAAACAAGTAGTCCAATCAACAAATTATTACATGTAAACATTTTCAATGTGATCAGTTAAATTGAAGCTACATCAAAAATGTATTTGCAATAATGAGAAAAAGACATAAGATACATAACAAGTTTGGAGGTGATTTGGAAAGGAATCCCACTTTGGGGGCCTTTGTGTACATTGTCAGAGGAGAGATGGTTGTGGTACTGTTCCCTACCTTGGCCTGTGACAGCATGTTTTGAGCTATCTTGGTCTCCAGCTCTGCAGGCCTTCTGGAGAAGCTGAGGAGCTGCTGCTCCATATCCTGGAACAGGCTGGACAGCTCCTGCTTCTGTTCCTTGATCTCCCTCCAGCCCTCTGAGAGCACTTGCGCATTGGACATCCTCTCCTCTATCTGTAAAAGCATATTTCTACATTGAATATTTGCAGAATCTATTTGATGCATCTCATCCCTGGAAAAGTGGCCCAATACACTGCTGGATGCTCAGCATACCTCAACCAGAGCTGCAGTTACTCTGTATGCCATGCTGCTTGAGTGCATATCTGAATGTTGAATGCATATTTGTAGGGTGATGTGTACAGTCTACTGTCCGTAGTATCTGTTGTACAGCTGCTTTGCACTGTGTGTAAGGTCCTGCCATGTATCAGCATGTATCATGAAACCTTAGTGTGAAAAAGTTGAGTGCTCAGAAGGCTATGGAGTTTGTAGACTCCAGTCAAAAAAACGTAAGGTGCTCATGAAGTGGATGATATAAACAACAAAGATATCGCCGGATCGGCTGTCTTCAGGCACACACGTATCATGAAACTGAAGTCTATATAATTTTGATTATGAAGATATACCTAAAAAACTGAAAATTAATATTTGAAGGTGCATGATGGACAACGAGGTAACAGTTTACTGACCGTGAGTTTGACCCGCTGGACCTCAGCAGCTGTCACTCTCACAGCGTCATCAGACAGGTCACAGACAGAACACACCAGGTCCAGGTAAGTGCTGGCCTGCTCCTGAAGGGCCCTGTAGTGCTTCACCTGTGCATACAAAAGTAATGGATCAAAATGATATATAATAAGTTGATTTTACAGACATAGACTAAACCTCCATGTTTTCCACTGAGGTATCTTTATTGAATAGGTCAAGCCCTCAGCACACAATGTTGTGGAGAAAAGTGTAACACAAATGTGGTAATTATTATCATCACATACATAGAAAGAACTCCATTGAAAAATGGTTTAATCTGGGAATAGGCTTTATCCATGTCTGTGAGCCAGCCGTATGCTACTGTATATGATGTGGACTTGAAGAAACCCAGGAACAGTAGTTCCTGCAACTAATAGGGATATTTGTATGCCCTAAAATATGTGTATCCTCTGGTGGTGTGGTTGTGTGTTATTGTTGTTTTGCCACTGCACAAGTAAATTATTGTGGGGAAATGTGCTTTTTTATCTGTTTTTTTTTTTTACTGGATGTGAAGTACTTTGTCAACTTGATTTAAGAAAGGTTCTCGGAAAGGTGAAGCTGCACTGCCAGTCAGTTACCTGCTTGAGAGCCTCCTGCAGACCAGACGGTGGCTGATCGTTCAGCTGGAGCTCCTCCTGCACTGTGGAGAGCCAGGTTTGGCTCTGCTGCAGAGTGTCCTGATGGTTAACGTGTTTCTGCAGCTCCCGATCCAGACTCTGGTAAACCTGTTGAACAAGGAGCGAGGTAAGACCATGAAAAGCTTTGTTCTCATGAAATTAAATAAGTCAGGTTTGTGAAAATGAAGACACACAAATAGGAAATATGGTGAATCTCTTTGACTGAAGTCTTGTATTACTCACACGCTGGGCAGTACTGCAAATGGCAGAGTAGCTGTCTCTGGTTCCCTGTTGGTGAGCCTGGACTTGTTGACTGATCTTAGCTTGGACTTGGTCTGTACAGCTGGCGACAAGATCTTCTCCTTTCTGCGTCAGGCTGGTGAGGCGCTCCTCAAAACTGGCTATCTCCTCCATTATTGCCTGATAAACAGTGGATAACACACTTTGTACAGTAGGAACCTGGCTTGGCTGTTAGAGTAAAGGGGAGTGGAATAAAACTGCAGCATAATTAACATTAGACACAGGACTTTATGGCATCAGTTACCTTATGTCGGGCAAGTTGCTGAGTGGCCATTTCCATGCTACTGGTCTGCATGGAGTCGGAGGTGACCAGCCTGCTGGACATCTGTAGAAGACACTTCTCTGCCTCCTGCAACTCGCTGTTGTAATCCTCGTGCTCCTTCACCCACTCCACAAGGCTCTGGACCTGCGTCTGAGAGAAAACAGACAGCCAATCTCTGAGACCATCACAGGTAGGGCTTTTTTTCCTACAGACCAAGCAAGTGGCTTTTAAGGCATCCTTTAAGTTAACTGATGGTCTCCAAAGTGGAGCCACAGTATGATGGTCATGAAAAATGCAGAAAATGTCTAGATAGATGGATGGCTGGATGGACGGACCGACAGAGGGACGGACGGATGGATCTGTCTCCGGCTCTGCTTTGCGAGTGATGGCAGTGTCAATGAGGGCTGGGAGTTTGGGAGTAGGGAGACCAATGATCTTGGAGGCAGTGTGTGTGATTTTGACGAGTTTATTCCTGTCAGTGGTGAAGTAGCATGTGGAACAGTAGAGGAGAATGGGCTCTATGATGCTCCTATACAGGAGTTTCCGGATGGCGGAGGGCTGACAGCGTTTATGGATGTCGGTGGTTTATGGGAGCTGAGGTATGGTATTTCTGCTCAATACCACAAACTCTTTATGGAATTATTAATCTGTTTGTTCAACTTCAACAGCAAAAATTGCAGTAGCAGCTAAGTAGTACCCATACCTTAGCTGCCATGCAGAGGTCTCGGTAATCCGCCTGCAGCTTCTTCATGTTATCATTTATGGTTGGGTCGCGGACCATTTCGAGCAAAGCCTCTCCTTTCTCAATGACAGATTTCACAGATGACTCATGAGACTGCACTGTCTGCTGGATGGTCTACGCACATGGAGAGAGAAAAACATGCAGATGTAAATCAAATCATTCAGTTTTCATGCTCAGCTGTCACTCCTTCCCAATAAGAGAAAAAGCCGAACATAATCAGAGCAGGCGAAATTAACAGTGTACAGTAAAGTAAGTTACCTTGTACTTGGCTAGCTGAGCCTTCTTCTGGTAGAGTTCAGCTTTGGGCTCTACAGTTGACGCCAGCAGGTTCTTGGTCTCTGTGACCCACTGAGCCTGAGCCTTGTACTTGTCCATAAAGTCTTTGGAGAATGTGATGCATTTTTCCAAGGCGTTGTGCTCCATGCGCAGAGCTGCCATCAACTCCTCTTGCTGGGAGAGTCGGGTGTCCACCTCCTCCTTGAGCTGCTCTGCCTCAGTCTCTTCCAAGTATGCCATGGCTCGCTTGGTCTTCTCCCTCATTGTCTTCAGGAAGGTGTGACCCTGCTCCATGTCTGCCTGAAGAGCCTGAAAGATACATTAAGTGGTATTATTCAGTGCTAAACTGACAGCAGTCGTTTGGGTCTGATACTGATGGGTGTGTGATGAGTGTACCTCGAGTTTCTTCATCTTTCTTTCCATGGCAATGCGGTCCACTATGTCAATGCTGATAGCCACAGTGCTGAAGTTGTTCTGTGCTGTGCTCAGCCAGTCTGAGAAGGTACCGAAGACACTCTGTGCCTCTTCAATGCAAGACACTTCTTCCTGGAGCTGTTTGATCGTCTCCTGTAATAGAGAAAGAGGAAAAATCAAAGTTATGGGAGACGAAGGCTTTGACTAGCAAAACTGATGACATCTCTTCAATTACTACTCAAAATGTGTTTTTACAGCAAAGATTTTACATAGGAGATCCAGGTGGTCTATTGGTTAGAGAGACCATCCCATAATAGAAAGGTCACAGGTTTGATCCCTCCAACAACCAACCAGTTGTTACCATTAAATGCAGAAGCAGGGCGTGGTAACGGGCTGTAATCTGGGTGGCTCTGGAGCTGATCCGGCTGCTGATGTGGGTCTCATCCAGAACCTGCTGAGCCAGGATACTGAGGCCTTCCATCTCTTCCTGGTACACCAGCACCTCCTCTTGCCAGCTCTGGTCAAAAAAGTTTCATTTGAGACAACCCTTGGATAACTTTATCACTTAATCTAATAACCACACCATTGTCATAAATGAGAAGTACATATAATAATTTCAAGAAAATTCTATGAAACTGCAAAAAAAAAAATCTCACCACATTGGCGTACTTTTTAAACTTAAAATAAATTTTTAGACCCAATCCTAGAGTAAATTACATGTTAAATGGACATTTTTGCAATATTAGGTATTTTTAGGCTTTTTAAAATTTAAAACTGCATGAAATGTCCAAGCTCTAATCACACTGGCTCAATGGCTACCATCATGAATCACTGTCTTGCTGTGCTGCAACATCGATTAAACATCACGGCAGCACACTACTGTGCCGTTTTGCATTTGTTAGACCTTCTGCACATATTGAACTGATCAGTGCTAACCTTAATCAGCTGCAGTTGAGCGTCTTTGGTGGTGCGGTCAGACCGTCGGTGGCTGCGCAGTTGCCCTTTGGTCTCCATGCCCTTTAGCCAGCTGTCAAGACGCTGGAACTTCTGCTCCATCTGTCGGAGCTTGGCCAGAGCGCTGTTGAGCTGGGCCCGGGTGTCGGCCAGCCGGGCCTGGTACAGCCTCCACTCCTGCTGCATTGTCTCCAGCGCCCGGTCCTCGATCTGGGGCAGCCCCCAGGGAATGACCAATTCTCGACTGACCAGCAAGGTGTTGAGCAAAGCCTGGCCCTCTGTGCAATGCAGCTGCAGTTCCTGTATAGTAACATACAGATATGGCTCAGTATATTCAGTTGTCTAAAATCTTCTTATTTTTATGGAATTGTATATTTCAGGCCACAGGCATGGATAATTGATAACCTTGTTATCTGCATTTACCAAAACATTACTACATTGATTTGGAAAGATCTCTTTTCGGACCTGCAGTCTTTGAAGCGTCTCCTCCAGTGAATCGACATCTCCTTCCAGCTGGGTGTAGCAGCCCAGTTTCTCTTGATCCTGTTCCAGCCAGTCCTCGAACGCATGGAGGCCCCGCTGGTACTCCTGGTGGGCCTTCACCAGCTCCTCTGCTTTGCCCACTGCCCTCTGAAAACACAATGAAGACAACGTTTTGAAGTGGTTTTTGCACTGTACTGAAGAACTTGCATCAGTGTCTAGCACTGTGCACACTCTGCTGATGTGATGTGTCTTACTACCATGGCATTGTCTTTGACAGTGTTATAGCGCTCTTGGAGGTCTTGGAGCTCCAGTTGAGTGACGTAGTGCTCCGCCATATTGGCACCTTTTGCAGTGATGGTGTCCAGCAGGGTGCTGTGGCTGAGCACTTCCTCATACAGCAACTGAAATAACAGCAGGGACGAAGAGTTAGATCTTCAATCAACTGTACAAGTTTCAACTCTCTACCTGTTGATACACCTATTGTCTGGCTACTGTGATTTTGTCCCTTGTACTCCTAATATTGATTGCTTGTAATATTTATTACTTGGAATTTAAACGTATTCTGTACTTTTTGTAAGTCACTTTCAGTGAAAGTGTCAGCTTAATACAGTAGTCTTATTAGCATCTACAGTATATGACTGGACATGTGAGAAGATGGCAGTACCTTGGCTTTGCTCAGGTTGGCAGTTTTATCCCTCATCTCTGAGCATTGTTTATCAGTGGGATCAAGACTCTGCTCCACACGCTCCAACCAAGCCACAAACTGCCGTACGTCCTCCTGGTAACTGGTCCACTGAGACAGGGAGCCCTCCAGCTGACTGTAAATTTTCATGCAACATAGTCAGACAATTAGGCAGTAGTAGTAGCAATAGTGGCAGTTATAAAAGTACAAGCAAAAGCAGTAGCAGCATCAGTTACATTTTGCTACTACTGTGTCCGCTGACCAGCTTTGTATAAGTCAGAAACAGAGCTAAACAGATGCCCTGGTCATGGCTACTACTGTTGCTATGAAATGATTTAAAACCTGTTTGAATCATGGCACTCTTAAGCAAACGTTTAAATATTTTCAATTTCTAACGTTTGACCTTTTGCATTGGATGGAAGCAGAGAGCAAGGCATCCCAAGAATCCTTTAGGTCCTGTATGTGTTTATGGACCACAGGCACTCCCTCAGCTGAGGTGTTTCTCTGAACTGACTCTCCTCTTGTGGTCAGCATCTTCAGCTGGATCTCCTTCTCCTGACGAGCAGTCAGCAAGGCCTGGTGCAAAATTCACACACATCATGCACACATGCATAATATATATTGGGAATTCAAAGTGATAATTCTAATTTGGAAAACCACCAGTGATGTTCTATACCTCCAGCTTGATCATCCTGCTATCCAGAACGTTTTTGTCAGCAGTGGGGGTGCAGTAAGTCTGCAGCATGTGGCTGGTGTCAGCCACCCAGTTCTGCAGCTCCTTTAACCCCTGGGAGAAGAGCTGGTGCTCAGTGACTATTCGGTCTATCCGCGATGCCTTCTCCTGCAGACCCACAACGCAGGGCACAACCAGAAAATTACTATTTGAGGATCCATCAATGCATTTTAATGAGAATTCAGCATAGACTCAACCTGATATTTAAACATGCAAATTCCTTCATGACTAATAAGTATTTAGTATGCAAGAGATTAAGGAAATGAGCTTGTGTATCTTCTGTATAACAAAGCCTTACAGTGACAAGGACAATTAGTATTTAACTATGATGGACTAGTACCTTCACTGTCTATCATCTGTAAATAATGTTAAGTGAAAGTCAGAGCTCCATCCAGTCTAGTGCCTCTGTCTCCTCTCAGGCTCTACCCCCAGAAGAGCCCCAGTGGGAAGGCAGACTGGCAGGCATACATTATTTACCTTTGTCAGGTTGGTTAAAGCTAGGTACTGAGCGGAGAGCTGCGAGACACGGTGCACAAAGCCCTTGCCGGCCGAGTGTTCATCCCACAACAGCTGGGCCTTCTCTTTCAGCCTGTTCAGCTGAACCTCCTGAGAGGCTAACTCCTCTAGCACAGACTGGAAGAGCACAAGCAGGTTATCAAAGAGGCATGCAAGCTGACACAGAGACATAAGACAGTTAACTTCAGACACTTAGACCAAGGGGTTAGAGATGACAACATGGCAGGAAAGGAAAGAGAATGAAAATCTGGCCAATGTTATGGTCTGAAAAGCTCTTGGTGGTCATGACGTGCAAGCAAGGCTTCTGGAAATAGCAGATAAACAGGTTTAAGCGCTGGATAGACTCTAAAAAGTCTGTCACTTCTGAATACGGTGAGTATTATCTAATGTGACTGGCACTGCGTTAAAAACACATTTAAGAGTAGCAAAGAGGAGCAGAAAGATGGCAGCAATGCACAAGTAAGCTGTCGCCAGTTAGCATAAGCTCTTTTGGGCATGGTGCTAACTAAGCCTATACCAGCAGAGTTGGAATGGTGAGGTTCTGTGAATGGCAGCAGTGGTCGGGTTGGTACTCTAGCACTGTGGTTGCAGCTGAACAAGAATGGTCTTCATGGAGAGGGATGTCCCAAGCTCAGTGGCCTGTGGGCATTGGTACCTGCAGCTTGTGCAGCTCCTGCTTCTTGGCTGTGAGGTCATGGAGCCGTGTGCTGCTCTCCTGTACGGCAAGCTCTGTGGCGTTAAGCCACTCCTGAAGAGGCTCAGCACTTGTCTCAAAGTCTTTCATCTGAGACACAAGGTTCTGAAACACATTTAAAGACTGCTGTGAGAGGCCACAAAGGCCTGAGGCTCTCTTTTTGTCTGCTGGCTACATTGGATTGTAGATTCAGGAAGATACCTAAATGTTTTCCTTTTTTTATAATGAATATACCGCAGATTTTTACCTTGGAAATGTCTCGGATGAAAAACCCTAAATGGGGGGAAAAGATGCTTAGATGCTTACCTGTAAACTTGTCTCTCTATTATGCAGGTTAGACATCAAATTTTTCCAGTCCTCTCTGGCGCTGTTCATTTTAGCCCGAACTGCATCAACTCTGTCTTTAGCAGCAATACTGGAGACCAGCTCACTGCTCACCACCACAGCGTTCAGTTTTGACTGACCCTGCTCTCTATCACTCAGGAACTCCTGGGGACGAGAAGCAGGACAGATGAGATGATAACTGAAGCATGTAGTTAAACTGCAATTTTATGTAATCTTTAAACAAAAAGGGGCTTTTGAAATTGTTGAACCTCAAGCTACGGAATTTTTTTGGGGGGTAATAATTTATTTTTCACTGTTATTATTACTTTGAATACATACAAATACCTTAGCCACAGTCAATTACATACTGTGGAGGTGACATGTGCTTGTCATTTGGATAACATAATGTAACATGCACCACTTGGTGGACCACTTAGTCACACTTGAATAGTCCAATGCTGATACTGAACTTCCTATCCTATTCCTACTATGATGTGTCACAAAAAAAGTTGAGTTTCAAGTGATTCTCACAATAGTGTGAAAAGTAGTCCATAGTTATTCAGTGTCTGGTTTAGGGTTAACCTGCAGTAGGACAGACAGTAGTAGCTTTTGACTGTGGTAAATGCATCAGTGGATCTAGATTTTTAATGGGCAATAATGGTGATTGGAAAATAATAAAATTACACCAGTGTTATCCTTTAAAAGCATTTTTAGTATGGGTACCTCCAGTGGTAGCTAAACCCCTAACCCTGGCAGCATAAGTGCCTGCGTGGTCCATGATATTTGACACTTAGTGCAGTACCTGAACTTTCTGCAAACTAGATGAGGCCTCATTGAGATTTTGAGGTACGTCAAAGCACTTGGCCGTGTTGATCTTAGATCGGAAGAGCGTCGTGTAGGGAA
>OMOV01012700.1:33467-48046 GCA_900312565.1 Beryx splendens
AGCAAGCAGCACAATAGGTGATAAACTTCATCCCCACTTGTGTCAGGTCATTCTCTAGCACCTGACACAAGTGGGGATGAAGTTTATCACCTATTGTGCTGCTTGCACTTATTGTAAGTTAATCTGTATGTAGTGTCAGCTTAATGCATAAATGAGATTAGAATCATCTGAAGTACCTGTAATTTAGCAGGAGTCTCTTGACTTTGACCGCGCTGCTTCAGTTCTGACACTTTTCTCTGCAGGGTTTCGAGTTTCTGCTCCTTCTCACCCATTTCCGCCTGTGGATTTATCAAAACCAGGAAAACATGTATAAGACCTTCTGGTTTGCTGTCTTCAAAAATATCTCTTTGCTAAACAGTGAGATACAGTAAGAAATGTATGTCTTCAGGCAATAGTGTCACGTAGAGCAGGAAGCTATCTCATGTTTCTGTGGTGTCAGCGAATTTGATTTGCTAGACCCTAGACACACCTCTGGGGCATCTGTCTTTCCTCTTTCTCAGTCACTGGTGCAGTGTTTCTACCTGACAATGGATGAGTGCTCTGGATCCCTCTTTTATCTTTACCAGCCGCGACAGCGTGTGCCTGGTATTGTTTTCACCTTGTGAGTCTGTGTGTGTGTCGTTTATATGTCTGTGGTCAGATTTTGTCAACGTCATAGCATCACAACCGTGCAAGATGCAGTCACAAAACTTTACAGGTGTGTAGTTCACATCACAATGAAGGCCGAGTTCGAAGATGGGTGTGGTCCGAGCAAGGGGGCCGGAAGTAGGGCCCCCCCAATTTACGCCCCTGGCTCACATTAGTTTTAAGTCGCGGGCATCGCGGCTGGTGTGATCCCATCGCAAGAAGGTCTCTAGTTTTTTTTCCTAATAAAGATTTTTTCTTGTATCCCTTGAGGGTCTAAGGCTGGTGGTGCCAGGTAGGTTAGGCTATGAACAATAGGTAGGCTATTATGTCTTGCTAACATCTACTTTTGTAGATGTTACATCTTCATGATGTTTGCTATCATTCTGTTTTTTGGTTGACTGTTGATCAGTTAGATCTAGTTAGCCTCATTCTCTGCAAAGTCTTCTGAGACATGCATGTGATAAAGTGCTATATAAATAAACAACCTTGAACTTGTAAGTTGTCATTCATAGAAAAGTATACTAACGTTTCTTTACAATACCTTCCTGTGACTGTCTAAACTTTCTGGCACTTTACCGCTTTACAGCAAACCCCGCCCATCAGGCACCTAAGTAGAGTAAAACAAACCTTAAAAGAACATAATGGCTATGACATCAGATGTCTTACCTGTAATGCGGAGAGCCTGGCTGACACCTTCTGACTGTCGTTGAGGTTGTTCAGGCTCTCACTCAGCTCGATCACACAGCTGCTTGTCCAGCTCTCAACATCCTCGCTGATTTTACGCACATCATCCCACACTGCCAAACTCTGGCTCAGACATTCAATGTTGTCATCTATCCTCTCAGACACCTGAGGAGAGGATTAAATCAGTCAATTTCTTTTTCTAACTTTTACCGTCTATAGTATGTCTTGCACTGAGCCTTCACACTGTATGCAAGGTTGTGCTTAATTTATTCTGATTCTGCTGGATGTTACATCAGACTTACATCCAGCCACTGATCAACCAGAGTCTCAATATCCTTTTTCATCACGTGAGAATCACACTCTGGGATGTTCTTCAGCTCATTTAGCAGCTGTTTTCCTTTGCTGGAAAACTGGTCCAGGTCACGTTGCTTACCAGCCATCTCTGCCTTGACTGCCTCATGCTGTACATGGACAAGGGGGGAAAAACAGTAAATCTTTTGAGCAATCTGATGTCCAACTGCCAAAAAATCCAGATGGTAAAAATCCAGGACAAAGAAAAGTTTTTTTTCTGGGTTACTGAGATTACATTTCAAAGTGATGTGCAGTTTAATTAGAGGAGCATGAGAGGAGCTACATTACACAGACTTTAATAAGACTGGTGAGATGCTGAGGATCAAAGAATCAACTTGACATTATATCTGACCTTGGATAGTGATCTCTTGGTTTCCTCATGGTCCTTCAGAACAGAGCCAATCTCAACCAAGGATTCAGTGCTTTCAATGACGCTGCTGATGGAGGTTTTCAGGCTTTGGTATTCCCTCATAAGCTCCAAAAGGACACCGCACTGCTCTTGCCTGTCAGTGAAATAGCAACGTTTATCACCAATATCAGTTTATATGTAAGTGATGAACTGCACAATACAATCAACTGCGCAACAGAGAAGAAACACAAAAAACACATGCAAACAAGTGTTAACAGCAATCTAAGAGTGTGATTGACAACTTTCAGAACTTAAAACATAACAAACTCAACATGAGACACATTGGCCCTTACATGGCATATTCTATATAACAAATATGACCCAGCCCCCTTTGAGTGCTGTGCCTGCCTCTATGTCCGTCTGATCTTGTGTTCCAGGTAGTGAAGCAGTTAATTGCTGATGAGTGGCACTTGTTGGCTGCTGCTTAAAAGCAGCTGTATGTGAGAGTGGTGCAGCACCAGGACATCACCTTTTACCCTGCATGTTTTGACAGTGTTTCATTTCAGATGTGAATGCAATATTTTCTGTTTCAGTATTGTGGAAAACCCTTTTTAAGTCCTTTAGTACCTGTCCATGATGAGCTTTTTGGTGTCCTCCCATGTGGTCTCCAGGAGGCCAATTTCCCTCAGCACCTCCCCAGCCAACTCTGCATCTCTCTGGGCCAGCTGCTGGCCCTTGTCTCTCAGCCACTGCTCCTCATGCTGGTGTGACTGCAGCTCGTCCTCCAGTTGATTAAAGAACCGCAGCCTGGCAATCAGAGGGATAAAGTGTTGCTGTCGACCTAATCTGAGAAACCCAGAAGCTCTCGCGACACAAAGCGAGAGCGTAGGACCTATATTGTATTTCTTTATTAGGCCTATATTTTGCCCACTAATGATGTTAAAATGAATGTGTAAAATGGGTTTCTATATAATATATATTATTATTATAATAAAAAAATTTTTTAAGCCAGAGTGTGTAATGGGAGCATTGGAAAAGGGCCCAGGAAGGGGAAAATTTGATTTTCAAAAGAAATGTTCAATAACTTGTTGACAGAGATATAGGCTATGATAAGAATCATCACTCCTAAATCTGAGGCTAGTTATTAACATCTGCTGAAGGGTATCTCGGACAACAGAAAAATCATTCACAGCATACATTAACGTTAAACCCACGAACACGTGCTTATTGCATTATATAAGAGTTGGCTGCAAGCTCTCTACATGTGGTGTTTCTGTGGCGGTTCTAAGCATACTGTATATTGTTTGCTGATTGTTTCTGTTGTGTGTTTCATTTTTGTTTTGTATTTGATGTATTTGCCTCCCATATCTTAGCTTGATTAATCAGAAATTATGAAACCAAATCAACAAAGACTTTTCAAATTGACGTTTGAAAGCTGCGTCACAGCAACTTTGAAGATACACTTAACGAAGGTGGCTGCACTGCTTTGAGATATAAGTAAAATAGGTAATGAATGAACCTTTGTAGGATCACATTTAAAAACACTACCTCTAGGAATGATCGTCACTGGTAAACAAGGCCCTGTTTTGCTCCAAGCACTTACATTTGAGGAGTTATTATAGCCCTAACAGCGCCAGAAAGTTTCTGAATTATATGATAATTATAATAATTACATATGTATTGATCAGATTACCCTCTTGTAGTAATTTACCTCTGCTGTAGAGCATGCAGGCTAGGTTCTTTGAAGCTCTGGTGGTCGGCTTTCTCTTCAATGTCCTCCACAGTTTTGAGCAGCTGTTCTTTTCGCTGTCTGAATGAGGTCCACAGAGCCCCCAGGGCCTCTGCTTCACTCTGCTTGGTACCAAGCAAGTTCCTTACTGCATCCAGCTCACCACTGAGCGAATCAGCTAGCACGCGGCACGAAGTGCGAGACCCCTCATCACTGCCAATGTGAAGATGGCTCTTGCAGAGACTGCTGTCCAGGCTGACAGCAAGAGTCTCAAGCTGGCTGATGTCTGGGACGATAGTGGCCAGCTCCTGCTGCAGCTCCTCTACCCGGCCACGGTCCCAGCTCCCAGCACTCTCCACAGTCTGTCTCAAACCCCGCAGCACCCCTGATGCCACGCCGTGGGTCTGCAGAAAAGCCTCCAGCCTCTCCAGGCACTCTAACTGGAGCTCGGCTATGTGCTGGGCCTCCAGGTAGGGCTGGAGACAGCTTTCCTGTCTGCTTTGGAGGAGCTGTGCATCGCCAGGCTCACAGCACCCACACAGCTTCTCTGTCTGCTGATCCAAGCTCTGTCTCACACTAGCCTGCTTCTGCAATGTCGCTAGGGCCTCCTGTCACAGACAAGTGATACAGGGTCAAGTGTTATTAGACACTGCTCGCCTGCTCACTGATTGTAAGTTGCTCTGGAAAAGAGCAGCAGTTAAAATGTGCAAAATGTAAACACGTGCATGCATGTATAAATGAATGAAAAATGCTGATGTGTGGTACTTACCTTTACTTGTGTGGCAGCAGGCTGCAGGTTGGCAATTTTGATTTGAGAAGCTGAGTGCAGACTGGAAAGCATGGTCTCGCTCCACTGGGAGAACTTCAGCAGGACTTGGTCAAACTGCTCCAACAGGGAGAGGTGGTCCTGAAGCTCTCGGATTCTGGGGGACAAGATGGCAAGATAGTGAATCAAATGTCAGTCAAGACAAGGCCTGGGTCGACTAGTATTAGCAAATATTTTTTAGTGTTTGTTTTAATCCACTTGGAGATGGGAACAAAGAACAATACCATGCTTATCATGAAGTTTAGATTATGCTTAATTTAGCATAGTTATTTGTGATTAACAACTACTAGGTGTGTGTAGACTACTGTCTCTAGAGGGACTACTGTCGATGTTTGAGGTCAAGTGAATACAAGAGGAAAGCTATGTAGAATTTGAGAACATATTTGTTTATATATATCAGGATATTGACAGATATTCATTTGTCTGTCAACACCAACGGCCAATACTGAGCTGTGGTGTGCTGTACTGGCCTAGCTTTGCATTCACTGCAATTGTGGGAACAGGCCAACGTGAACACTATCTGGACCTGCAGTGTGAAAATAACCAAACTGAATGACAGAGCTACTTTTCAGTGAGGCTCTATCGTACCTTTGAGGGAGGGCTTCATTTTGAGCATGCAGTCTCTTCTGCAGTGTCTCCAGCTCCTCTTTCAGCTGCCTCACTCTCTCTTCTGGTGCAGTGGAATACAACGACGCCCCCAGAGACACCAATCCAGCGTGAGCGGGCTCAAGGGACTTGACGTCACAGCACAAGCCCTGCAACGAAAATATACTTTTCTGATAAATGCATTTGTTTTCTACATTGCACTCAAAATATCTACTTTTTTGGGGTTTGTTTGTATATTGCACCTGCAAATCCTGGAGCTCACAGTGGAGCTTGGTTTTATCCGCTGATAGACCATGACTCTCTGGTTTGGATGCAGACTCACTTCTCTCCAAGCAGGAAACAAAGTTTGAACGATCCTTCTCATACCTGCAGCATAACAATAGACACACCAATGTCTGAAAGCGCAAAATCTATGTACGTCTAAACTGCGCTGATGAAGTCAGGTCCCAAGTCTTAATGAAGTTCATGTCATTCATGTTAAGTCTCAAGTCTAAATGTAGAACACCAAGTCAAGTCAGAACAAATCAAGAGTCCAGTGTCATTTATTATCTTAAACAAAACAAAATATCTAGGCCTTTTCAATGCAATATGGATTTAATAGAATAAAAACCAATCATGAAAAAGTGCATCATGAGTTTGATTTCTATAATCAGTTTCAACTTCAATAAATTCAATTATTCCATACAAATTCAGAAAACAGAATTTAAATTCAGTCGTAGATCTTTTGTCAAGACTTTAGAAACCTTTTAAAGTCATCAAAGTACAAGTCGAGTCTTCATGCATCAAGTCAAGTCTCAAGTCTTAAAATTGTGACTTGAGTCCGTATGTTCATGGCCTAACATGTTAGGTTCACTGTGTACAATATCTCTTACTTTTGCCAAAGAGACAGCAGGTTCTCCAGAGTGCTCTGTTTATCCTTTGCCTGCTGTACATTTTGGTCATAGCTGGTTTGCAGCTCTGTCACTGTCCTCTCTGCTTGCTCCTTGTCACCGAGTCTACGGGCACCAGCTGACAGGGACAGCAAGGTCGCCTTCAGCCTCTCCAGACACTGACCGACATCCTGGGGAACAACAACACAAGACATTGAGCCACACAGCATTACCGGTGAGCTGGAAGACAGACAAGGAGCAGCACATCTGGCGCTGTATTAGGTTTTGCAGTTCACTTCCAAATATTGTGGGTAAGTAAAAGAGAGACCAGAAAGGGAAATTAAAACAACTGAATACCATGTGGTTTTGAAGAGCTTTGTAGGTCTCTGATGAGGAAGTGCAGGATTTGATAGGATGCTCCAGTTTTGTATGTAGTTCACTTAGTGTTGCTTGTACCTGGGAGACAAATGAGATCCAAAATTAATTGTAAGCCCATATTTTCCCCAACCACTGTGCTGTACATTGTCATGACATTTTCAAACAATGAAATTCCTCCTCCAATCAGCCTATCTACCTCGTCCAGGCTGGTGTTGAACCTCTGCTGGTGAGAGGAGCTTTCCTCCAGCTGTCCATCAAGCTGCTGCACGCTCTCCTTCAGCTCCTCCCAGTACCTGCCGATCTGGGTCAGACGAGCCTTGATGCGGGCAGCCTCGCCTGAAGACACAAACTGGGCCAGCGCCTGGGAATCGGCCTCCAGCTGAGACAGAACCTCAGCCCGCTCTTTAAGCTCTGCACCCACAGCCTGGTCGTGCAGATAAAGATGCAAAATAGTAAGCGAGACTGAGATAGGGCACTGAGTCCTTCATAACTGTTCAATGGTGGTGATACACTGGGCAATTTTTTGGGCAATGCAGAGGGGGAACACAGGCAACAAAGTGAGATATGGGGCCAAAGATTTATTCAAATGTTTCCTGGGAACAAAACAATCCTGCTGTCCAAACAGTCACCGTCTGAATCACTACCTTAATTTAAAAATGTATATTCTTAGTATACTGGTTCACAGTATATGTCAAATGATCTGTAACAATTATTAATATGACCTAGGCATTTTCATATAGGTTTACTAGGGAATGTTAGAAGACACACAGTACCTTCACTGTGTTGATCTGTTGCTCAAGAGGCAGAGTAGAACTTTTCAGGACATCCAGCTGTTTTTCCTTGTCAGATATCCACAAGGAAAAGGCCTCAAACCCACTTCCAAACCGGTCCCACTGAATTTTCATTCCTTCAAGAGTCTTGACACTAGAGCACAGGAGCAGCCGTTATAACCTCTTACAACATCACACCACAAATCCAACATGGGCTAAATGGTAGCTGCAGATAAATCTTGGCCCTTGTGTTAACCAGAGTGCCAGATCGGTGGGTTTAATGCATCTGGGCAATTCAGATTGTGTCAGGTAGGTTGTCACACAAAACTATACTTCACTGACTTTCAAAAACATGTTACTGTGTAAATTTCCTGGCACTGGTTGTATTGTCCTTTGTGGCATCTGGCATCTGGCATCTGGCGATATCATGTGACAGTAAGTTATTGAATCAAAATCTACCATCTTACTCTTTTTTGAGCCCGGCCTCTACTTTGTCCACTTGCTCACTGAGGGAGCGAGCTTGGTGTAAGAGCAGAGTCTTGTTCTTTGGACCAAGTTGGATTTCTGTTGCCCTCCTCAACAAGGTGTTCATATGAGAGGCCTCTGCTTCACATCGCTTCAATAACACCTGATTAAGAAATAGAGGATATTAGTATCATTCTCTGTTTATCTAACATAGGTTTCTCTCTCCCACAAATGTCAAGAATCAACCAAAGAATATGTCCCCTGAAGTGACCCTAACCAACAAATTTAGCTTACTCTGGCCTGGTCTAGTTCAACAGCCAGGCTCTCTGGACTGCTGAAGTTCAGGTCTCTCTCCATCGTGAAGCGGGCCTTGTTGACAAACTCCTGCACTGCTCCCTGTTGGCTGTCAAACTCCTGCCAGGCTGCCAGTGTGACCTGTGGATGACATTACCCCAGAACCATTAGTGCAGATAAAAACAAGGACAACTAGAGGGAACTCGTGACAGTTTGTTTGATTATCGTTTGTCTACCGGGTTTAATTTTCCAACAAAATAGCACGTGAATGCAGCGCTGTTTAGCAGCCAACTTGGAAGTCCCATATGTCGGACCTTCCCACAAGCACTTGAACGCAGCATAATAGTCTAATCTAATCACAGACATCACAGATCACCATCAAAATCTAATCAGCTGATCCTTGGGTGAGGCGCAATCTGTCCTCCACATTTCAGCCAAACCTGTTTGTAACTTTTTGAGATATTTTGCTAACACACAGACAGATAGACAGGGGTGAAAACATAACATAACATAACTTTTGCTGGCAGAGGGAATTATTGTTACAATGGACAAGACCAAGAAAGGATCTATACAGAAAACGGATACTGTGCTTAATGGCGTTCATACAGTAGGTAATTTTTTAGACAACATACAAGGTCCATGCTTCCAGCAACAGGAAACATGAGACCCAGAGTCAGAAAATCCATTTAAATGTTCCCTAACACAAAGAAGTTCCTATGTAATCAATGCAACAACGCTGATTTAAATCATTTTGAAAAGTTGTCCACTAGCATTGCCCCAGAAGTTCTCTGTATGACCGCCTTAGAGACTCCGTAACATCGCTCACCTCAAGGCTTTGCTCCTGTGAATCCATGTTCTGTTCCATTTTGCTGAGCGTGTTCTCTAAACTGTGCAGGTCCTGCTGCAGAGTCTCTCCTAAACCCTCCTCAGCCTGGAGCTGTTGGCCTCTGGTGATCAGCTGCTGGACATCCTTCCTCTTCAGCTTCAGGCGCTTCAGCAGTTGCTGGGGACGATGAGAAACATTCACAACGTTAAGCCATGGAAATCCCTCCCCAAAATGTGTTTAAGGTGACATGTTTAGCACAAACGCCTTTAAATAAGCACAATAAAAAAGAAAATTTCTCATCAGTCAATTTGTTTTGTTTTTTAAAATTTAGATTCATTTTTATTTGTATATCTATGTATGTATTATGTGATTTGAGAAAATAAATACATTTATTTATTATTTATTTATATATTTTTTAAAGTCAACAAAAAAACTCAGTCAAATACATGTAATCTCTTAAATGAATGAGAAGTATTGTGAGCTCAAAGCTCCTACCTGGTGAACGAGGAGTAGCTGCTGGGCTTCTCTGACGGTCTGACAGTCCAGTATTCTGGTGACCTCAGTCTGGGTCTCCTTCTGCCCCTGAACCAGCTCATCCAAAGTGTTTCGTACCTCTTCCCTGAACTGCACACAGTCCCCCACAGCCAGCACCATCTTCTCAGCCTGGGAGACCGAACAGGGGAAAACAAACACCGCCTTACTGTCAGATGAAGAATATTGGTTGTACCTGACCCAGCAATCAATGAACTCAAATTATTATTAATGCACGCGAGGATTATGTTACAGTGCTCTATAACTTATCTGCATCATTACAATTCTTTTCTATTTTGACTTTTATTGATTGCTATTTAACAGTTTCCCATTACAGCAGATAGCTACTTTATTAATACCATAACATGTGGATATATAGATTCATACATATAAGGCAGTGTTAGTATGTATCTTGTACAAGAGTGCACTATTGGGTGTGTATTGATGAGTATGTGGGACAGCTGAGTGTAAGTAAGGAATGCAGATTATTGTGATATTGTTTTATCTGTATGTCCTGTTTTTTAATTTTTTTTATAAATTTTAAGCAATATAGTTTCCCTGTGGGGGAAATAATGTCTTGCACCTGAATAAAACAAGATTCACCTACCTCTAAGAGAGAAGCGAGGAGGCCTTTAAAATCAGTAGAGAGCTTGCTCAGTGCGCTTCCTTGCCTCTGGGCATCACTGTCAGCACAGATCTCGATCAGTACGGCCATACGGGCCTTGAGCCAGCCAAGGTTCCCCTCCTGTAGCTCTGCATCATTCCTCAGCTCCTGAAGGCAACAATGTAGTGTGACACAGCCCATGTGGTTAAAAGACTCATCTGACACAAAGTGCTTTCACAATCTGACCCCCCCCCACTAGTGACATTGACATAAGTAGCACATCATAGAAGAGGCTAAGGAGGGGACTGTGAGTGGAGGGTTTGGGGGTTAGAGTGTATGGGACTCACTTACCATGATGGTAGCCTTCACCTGGCCATATTTGCTGGGATCATTGGCTCGATTTCTCAGCAGCCTCAGCTGGCTCTCTTTAGATATGAGCCAGCAAGAGAGCTCAGCGTACCTGTTACATAAAGGGAAAATCCCACTTCTAATTAGATTCACACAGATGTGTGGAAGGACGGATGGCCTAAAAAACAATGCTGGAGGTTAAATGTCATTATCCGATTAAGTCATGTGACGGCACTAGATAGAAATGCACCAAAATAGATTATGTTATTACTTAGAATATGCCACAATGTACCTTGAGTTGTACTCCTTCCATTTATCTGGGTGCTGCAGTAGTTTCTGGTAGGTGCTCTCGATTTCCTCTTGGACCTCAGAGAAGGCCTTCCTGGCTGCGTCCAGAGTCTGGTGGGCAGGGTCGGCCTCAGGGAGTTTTTGACAGAGTTCCTCCATCAACAGCAGCCTCTTCTCACAGATGGACTGGGGGCCCTTTTCCCTAAAGAAGGTCTAAAGAAAGACAACACAATCTATTTACTTACTTTACTTACTTACTATTATTTACTTACTTTACTTTATTTACTAGAATTGGTATTGTAGGCATCCTGGTGGGTCAGTGGGCTAAGGTGCACACCATGTGCACAAAAGTCATGGGTTTGATTTCTGTTTATGAAAAAACAAGTGTGCTAGTGCTTCCTTGCTGCTTGGGTAGAGCGGTGGGTTGGGGCGTGTGTATAACTGGAGTGTCTGTTTCTTATTTTTAGATACATTTGGTTGACATGCCAATAAGTTATTGGACCTTAAAAGCTGAATCTTAACAGATGGAAAGAAGAGACAAGTGCTACTGAATGAGGATAGCAATCACAAGCCACTGTTGAAAAGATCTATTTCCTCGACATTGGAAGAACCTCGTTTCCTTTGGATTAGGTGAATCAAAATATTCCCACGCAACTACAGAGCACTGAATCTGTATTGAACTCTTTCACAGTCAATTAATCTATACAACGAAGTCCAGCCAGCCAGCCGCTCTGTGCTCACCCTGTGCTCCTTTACGAGTCTCTCGCTCCCCATGCCAGCCAGGTGGCGGTTCTCCCTGGTCACCTCTGTCTGGCACTCCTGCAGAGACACCATGAGCTTGCTCCTCTCCACCTCCACTTTCAGGTGCAGGAGGTGAAAGGGGGCGTCTGTCTGAATGTCCTGGAAGAGGAGAAATGCAGGAACTACAGGGTCAGACTCACAGCAATGCATCATTTGTGCAGTTTGTTTTTAAGCAACTTTTTGGCTAACTTTGTTTAGAAAAGTGCTACATAAATCTAGTGTTATTAGTAGTAGTAGTAGTAGTGTTGTCATTGAGGTTAAATGGAATACTAGTTTATTATAAAAAAAAAAAAAAATACAACAGCAAGAAATAATAACATGTGACTTCAAGTGTGGCATAAGTTTTAGTGGTTAAATATAATAACATTTCATTATACATTATTAGTTTATATATTATTTATAGTATGTGTTATTATTAGTTATTTAAAGCTGCACTAGCCAAAATTCATAAAACAGTCTTATAAGCCTAAATTACATCGTGGGGCTGCGTCCCATCCCCCTAATTGAGAACCGTGTGTATGACTGGAGTGTCTGTTTCTTATTTGCCCTAGTTGCAAACAGTTACCCAGCACTGCCATTTGGCGCCACCGATGTGTGAAGTTGCCTAGCGCAGCTTTAATAGTCACTAGTCATGGGACCAACCTTCCAGTGTTTGTGCAGCTTCCTGACAGTTTCCTGCAGAGACTGCTGCTCCTGCTCAGGCAGAATGTCTGTCAGCTCATCACAGGCCTTCAGGAAGGCATTCAAGACCCGCTGGTCCAGCTGGCCAAAGAACTCCTGCAAAAAACACGAAGGCCTCGTTATGTGTCACACGCTCCACAGGATCAGTCACCTCTCATCCCCATGCTTTCTCCTCATTTTCTGGTTTAGGGAATGCGACAGCAAACGTTTTTCTGTTGTATTTTTCCACTGGCATACTGTGAGAGTGTGATCTTGTTTGTTTAGAGAATGCATGTACTGTACAAATCTCTACGGTACAAATACATTGTGTACTGGCACCAGCACACTTCTACCATATGCATACCAAGACAAACTGTTCAGAAACCATAACGGTGAAACATACTGTACTGTGCAGAATGGGTAGGAAATGGTACTCTTCAGCGGTGGAAAAGGACAAGGATGAGCCATTTTCTTACTGTATGTTTCTTGAGCAGCTCCTCTGGGTTGCCTCTCTCTGTCAGACAACTCTGTGCCATCTTGAGAACCTTCTCCAGCTCCACCCGAGACTCATCAAACCTCTTCATGAGGCTGCTGTTGGCCTCTACATGCTTCCTCCACTCTGTAGATTCCTTTATCATGGCCTAAAAACACGTAGCAATCTTTTTGTTTAAGGAATTCTATTCCTTTTTTGCTCATTTGAATGTATTATTACCAAACCTGCCTTGCCACCTGTACATGATGAGGAGTAAATCCTATTACTAGTGTTGGTAATGCTGAGTAAATCCTATTATTTATAATATAATAGTATTTACTTAATCCATTTTCAAAAGAACATCACATCTCAATACTAATTGCAAAGATTATCTTTGTAACAATAAACAGTGGTTTTAAAGCAGAATGCTAGGTGTCACTGGGTCAAAATAAGAACAAATAAGAACTTATTATTTCAAACAATAATTTTTATGTCAAATAAGAACTCATTACTTAAGCTGTTTGGATGAATAAAGGTTAAATGAAAACAGGATGTGCACTAACATAACCCTCCTGTACTGTGAAGCAGACCATGTGACGTACCTGTGAGGAGGACTGCAGGTCTGCTACTCGTTTCTGCAGAAGAGCCATGTCCATGTGTTGGAGGGTCTTACTGCTGTCCAGAATTTTCTGAATGCTCTGGTGGTTCCTCTCTATCACTGTCAGACACTTCTTGCAGCTATGCGTGAAGGTCGCCAGCTCCTGCAGTATTCAAATGACAGGCAGGGTGTTAGCCCTCTATTAATATCTTGAGGCTATGTCACTTATGTCAAAAAAGCATGTTTCAGCTGAAAATGACAAATGAAAAATGCTGGATATTTCATGTAATTTTATGAGAAAAAATGCATGTATGTATGTATGTCATATATATATATACACACTGCTTTGCAAACAATAAAACAAACACATAAAAGCAAATAAATACACTTTAAAAATTCAGCTATCAATCAAAAACAAAGGAAAAGGGAATATGGAAAAAGGAATGAAACAGATGAACACAACAGTCACAAAATAGGTTAAACTAAACAACTACATAAAAGTCAGTCAATAAAACTGTTTTGAGAGGTGATTTGAAAGATGACGCTGCCTCAGGCATCATATTGAAACTCTTGTGGAAGTCACCTGGCATTTCTGTTTGAAGTCTCTGGGGCCCTCGGTGTCCCTGGTGCTGGTGATGCGACTGGCCTTCTCCAGGGCCTGGTAGAAGCCCGTGATGTTCTTCTCCATTTCTTCCAGTTGAGGAAGGAGCGACTGGGACTCCCTCAGCAGAGGCAAACACCTCTCCCTTACCTGATGGGAGGAGAGCATGTTGACGAATAGGGCCGTACAATATCTCAGTACACCTTCACTTATGGTTCAAAACGTTAAAGACCAAAATCATGTTGAAGCAGAATAGAGTGCAGGCCAATATTTATCTTTTTATTTTTTTATTTTTTAACACCCCTGTGCCCATCATTAAGTGGTCATTAATTCCACTGGAGAAAACAGACACACACTCGGGTTAGAGTTTATGTCCAGTAATCTAAATGCTGTTTCAGGGGCTTTTCCACCCTGTCAATGATACAATTCTGGGGGAAACATTAATTTTTGGTGCATAAAAATGGTCAAATTTAAACATATTTAATATCAGCAAAAAAAAAACCTACTATCAGCAGCTTCAATAGAGAGGTATCAGTATCGGGTAGGGATGGGAAAATATATACAACAATGTGACAATATGTATCGTGGGGCAGAGAAATTAATCACAATATTAACTTCATTTTATTCTGCTGTAGCAATCACAAATGAGATGAGACAAATTGTTGTGAGCCACAAATCTTTCTAGCGAGCCAATGCCATTGCTAGAAAGATTTGTGGCTCAGAATTAAACATAATTCTGCACATTCATACTTTTTTGTCCTTGAACTTTTATTTATTACATCTATATATCATATCGCGTATCGAATCGTATCATGAGATAAACGCATCGTCTCATCCCTAGTATCGGCCTTGAAAAACCCCATAACAGACAAACCCTAACCAACACACACACGCACACACAT
>OMOV01012764.1:0-11766 GCA_900312565.1 Beryx splendens
CATATCTCGCACAGCGCGACACTCCCTATCGCAGCCCCTCCGGAGAGCGCTCCTCTCTTCTCGCTCGATGTCTCTCTCTCTCTCTCTCTCTCTCTCTCTCTCTCTCTCTCGCTCTCTCTCGGGGCGAAACTGAGTCCAACCTCAAATAAATTAATCTGACCATTACGAAAAACAGCTGTGCTGTGGTAGTCCTATAATTAATTTTAGATGGGTAGATATCACAGCAAAACTCTAGGAATATTATAGTGATACCATACGAGATTAAAAAACAACAACATAGTATTGTATGGTCACTATAAGCTCATATTGTGTGCCACAGACGCACTATAGGCTAAATCAATATAGGAATACAGAAATATTTAAGTGACTTTTTCGTCACCGGCTGTCATATGAGACGGTTTGATTAATAAAAGATAACGGAGTGGTTATAAAGCTATTGGCCACTTGGCCACCCGGTGGCGCTGTTGACCTTAATATGCAAGTACGAGACTGATATTGCTCTTCACTCTTGCTTAGGCTATCAGTTCCCCCACACAGGGGTAACATGTAAGATAGCTATCACAATAGTTAACATACAGTTAAGTAATAGAATAAAAAAGCGCATTGTGGCCCACATCTCACTGGACACTTCAGCAAACCCTAACAAGCACTATAGGCTATAATATTTCTATAATATTCATATGGACTTAAAGTGTGTCTCTGGTACTCAATAGTGAGCCTGTAGTATCCTTATCGTACTTTATGGTATTTTTGATCCCCCATGGCATCAATAATTTTTCTATAATATTCCTATAGTCATTTCTTGCTTTTGCTGTGATATTTGTATAGCATCCGTCTAAAATTAATTATAGGATTACTATAGTTCATTTTCGTATCGGTTGCAATAGGAGTGTTTGGAAATTAACTCGCAAAACCATTAGGTGATGCAGAAGAAGTTGTAATTAGTTTGGAAGATATCTGAGAGACTGGCTCTGCAGACCGCTCCAGCCCATCTTCAACAGCATAGCTACCCGTTGTTGACGGTCCGGGGTGTTGTCCTGTAACTTATCCCAATATCTAAACCCGTCATAAGACTTCATGTTTGTGCGTTTTTTTAAAATCTGAATACTATTTAGATCATACAGCGCAGAACCTGATCTCATTCATGCGCCGCGCAATCTCCAATTACGCACAAAAAATGCCATTTACGCACAGCTCTAACGCCCCTCCTCAGATGATCCAAAAATGACATCACGTTTTGAATTCCCACGTCCAGTCCAACAACCCAATACGCCTCCGCGGAGAATTTCTCTACTCCTTGCAATTTCCAGATACAGACACAGAACAAACTCCAAGAAACAAGCACCAGTCAAATCTGGGAATAAAGATCACATTTAGAGACGGATTACTGACTTCTGCATGGATGTGTATGTTGGACTGAAGACCTTATCATGAAAGTTCAACTCTTTTTCTCCCTCCTGCCAGAAGATTAGATTGATTCTTTTTTTCTCCTTTTTTTCTTGTTTTTATTTCTTTTTTTTATATTGGACACATGGACTGACCAGCAGTTTTCAGCATCTTGGAATAATGAGTGACTCCTGTTGGATTCGTCTTTATTTGCGGATTTAACAGTTCTTTAGTAGACTATATATGGTAGATGTCAAATTTTCAAAGAGCTATGGAACTTTCATTCCACTTTCACCTTTTTACAGCCTTTGTCTCCTGTATTAAGGTAGGCCAATAACAAAACAAAAAAATTCAATTTATGACAATTAGACCTACTCATAACTGTATTGCCTAACCACAGATATTTTGTATGGCAGCCTGTATGAGTATATTTGGTTTCTTTTCAGGTTTATGGTCAAGTGGTGCAACCTTTCAAGCATCCAGGTAATAACAAAACCTATTTTTGGATGGATGATGTGATTGATTTATTTCCATACTGTGCGAAGTTTCCCAATTTGTAAAATAGAAGGTAAAATTCATACTTCATACTAAAATGCATTGTATAACAGATATATAACAAATTACAGAACCAAAATGTGAAGATAAAATATATGCTTGGCGAGCTGCTTATTTCCAGCTGAGTGAATGTAATTGTTTTGTTTACCGTTCTTCTTATTAATAAGAATGGTCTGTATAAACAACTTTAGCAGCTGTTGGGTTCATTATTATCAGTCTTTTAATCCCCAAAAATCCACGGTGGAGTGCCAGGAAAATAGCAAATTGTGAGTAATGGGAGTGAGCTTGATTAGGGGAAAAGCCCCTTCTGGATCCTTGTTTACCGTGAACTCTCCGTCCAGGCCTGCAGGTGTTGGCCACAGCTTCACATTATTGGCCTCTGGATGCTGTGGACGGGATCCGTGAACTGTGGGACCAGATTGGAAACAGACCAGGTCATGTTAACGGAAGTAATATAAGTATGTGCATATAAACCTATATACCCAGGGGGAACGCACCACCTAAATATCAGTGTTTCTACTCGCATGGTCTTCAGCTGTTCACCGCCCACCTTCCAGCCACAGCACTTTTCTGTTCTAAAGCCACCAAGTACTTGCTTTTAAAGGTGCCGCTGTGTTCAAAGCTCTAAATGATTTGACAAAATATCTCAGTGTGTGAAGTAATTTATCGTGAGTTGAAGCTTGCTGCATCACATTAAAGTGGGATCAAAAGCTTAGGGACAAATCACCGCTGGAATATGTGATGCAGATCTTTCAGATTTGTTTTCAAATCGGTCAAGGACAGAGCATACTGGCCACGGGAGGGAAACTGATTTCAAATTGACTGAAAGACATTTACTTGTTCCCTGCACATTGTGTCTGCAGCCATCCATAGTGTTGTAGCTACATCAGTCATTGAAGTATAAGACATGAATTTGTAGAGGGATCAGGTATAGACTTCAGAATGATGTGTGGAGTATTTCCTCTGGTGATTCACTCTGAGTTTAGGAAATTCCTCAGGTGAAGAGGAAATGAGCTGAACCTCCTTGAGCAATGCCACCGCGCACTGAGCTCAGCATCACTCTATCTCATACCTGCACACCACATCCCTCCCACTGCCTCCAATTGTCTGTCTCTCACTGTTCTCTTGTGTCTGCTGTTTTGTGCCTGTATATGTGTGAATCACTATTTTTCTCCTTTGTCTTTGTCCAGCACTCAGAATCCACAACCACACTGTGCTACCTTCCTCCCATAACTCTTCCTATGTGTATACCAATGACTCTGCCTACACTAACATTTCTGCAACAGTAGGTGAGGATCACTCCTGCTCTCTGAAATTCATTTGTGCATTGTCACCCACTGTCCTCTGTTGTCCTCTCTGTATCAACATACAGCTCACTGGAGGTGGCCTGAACATTTCACACTATTCTCTTTACGAGGTGTTTCATCTGTGCAGGAGGAGATGAGGAATCTTTGCTCTATAGTTAGTTTTTTATTGTATGGGATTTGTCTCCAATCCTTTAAGACTGCACTGGCAATACAGCCTGCTAGCTTTAGTCAAGCTAGAAGCCATTGTTGAATGTCTTTAGATGTAAAAAAAAACTGAAATCCTCAAGTTCATCAGTTGCAAAGACAGTTTTTTGCAATTTGTGATTAGTTTGTTACTTAGGGAGTTTGGATAAAGCGATGAGAAGAAAGCTGAACTTTCAGAGTATGTTTGGCATTAAGTAGACCTGCTGGCAAGAAGACACACTGCTCCCCACTTTCAGGCAAAATGATCTCCTTGGCCTTTTGTTCTCCTGCAGACATTGTTGAAGGAATGGTCAACAAGGGCATTTTTCTGAATGGAGATAAAGGTGGTACATTTCTCCACTTTGGAAGCTACCACAACTCTTGCATCAGTGACCCTACTTTGTGCGGCCCTGAGGGTGAGTGCAACCGCGCTCCTATTGGCAGATTTCATCATAGCATGTTATTCATTATAGTGTTATCTGAACTGTAATTTATACATATGAGAAACTGGCCAAAAAAAAAGAATTATAACGGCATTTCTAATCTCTTTTATTGATGTCTACTAATGATTTGTAATCATTTTGTAGGGATTACCTTCTCCTTTTTTTGGAAAAACCATGAGGCACAGTCTCGCTTTGCTGTAGCCTCTGGAGGGAAAGTCATCTCCAACGGCTTCTCCGTCTATGCCAATCACTATGGAGGATATGTGGAGTTTTACACTAGAGGCAGCCACAGGAGATGGAAGGCCAATATCAGCATTCCAGGTACTGTGAATACGTTTGCCATTGTATTACACCCTGCTCTTTTTATTTGTGAGTTCCCCATATGCACCCATGAGGAATGTATTTTGGCCTTTGAGGATTTCTTATTTTCAACCATAAACTCTAAGTTATGCAATTACACTCATGGTTTGGTTAACTGAAACCAGATGTAGCCACAGACAGTTGATATGGCAAGTCTAGGAGAAATGTTATGAATGTTTTTCTCTATCACAAAACATACAATTATCATGGATGTGTAATTAGATGTGGTCATTTCTCATTTGCCCTCTTGATTGAAATACGATAATGTTGTCCAGCTTTGGTGATGAGAAACGTAACATGGCTCAGAGTGTGACAATTTAAAATTTTCAGATTCAGCAGTGAGCATAGCATTGGTATTCTAATCAAATGAAATGATTTGGTAAACTGTTTTGAAACGATGAAAGAAAACACATGAGACTTGACCTGAAACAGGTCAGTAAAAGTAATGATGTTCTCAAATGACTGCTGTCATCTCTGTTTTTGCTACAATTACTCAAGGTTGTGTTTGAGAGGCGTCATAACTCAGGGGGCAAGTTTGAATTTCGTGTACAGTTACAGAGGATCAAACATCATCTGGTTCTCATACAGTGTAAAATGATGAAATTTCACAAGATAATCTTGAAATTTGTTTCTGTCTTGGTTTGTACAAGTGAGGAAAATCTTTTGGAGGCCATAGAATATGAAACCTTTATGTGCCCTGCAACCAACGTAATGTAATGTCAGCGGAGGCTATGAATGTTACACTCTACAGGATTTTTTTTTTTAAAGCGAAAGACAGAGTTGAGACGTGTAAGTGGGGGGTGGTCTCCAGCACATATGGTTTGTATTTGAGCTAACCACAAAGGCATAGATGTGTTCTGGCTGTTTTGTTCCTCTGGCAGAAGTGTTTTCAGACAGTGAATGTATTGTCTTCTGGGACTCCCCTTATTGTCAATTTACCACAGAGAAGCTAGGGGAAGTAATTTCTTCTTTGAAGGATTTTGTGTTGTAAACATCGATTGGGAAGAGTCTGCAGGGCCAGAAGAGACTCTGGCCTCCAGCCTTTGTGGGCACGCAGGGTTGATCTGCGTAGGGAAGGGGAAAAAACAGAAAAGGACAAATAAAATGTTGACATGTCATACAGTATGGAGAAAACAATAGTGTTTTGCTGTGTCAATATGAAGGTAGCTGTCTGTAAGTCATTATAGTGTGCCAGCAAAACAAGATTTTACATGAAGACCCAGAACAATGACCGCATTTCTGTCTTCCTTAGTTTTTGATGATATCGCCTTTCTCTTGTTTTAATTACCTCTATTGTTTTTTTTTCAGCATTATTTTATCATTTGTAAAGCACTTTGTAACTAAATAGTTATAGTAAGTGCTACTTAAAATGCTATGTAAGTAATTAGGGCTATTTTCATTTGGACAGTCCGATATCAATTCTTAAAATCCAGAGATTGATCTTGTAATCTGTGCCTTTTTTCAGTGGAGGTGTGTAGAGTTTGGTAAAACGTTATTTGTAACAGGCCTCCCCTTCTCCAATTGTCAATGTTAAACATTAAGCTTTTTAGTAATGCACCATATTATAGAGGGTTCCTTCTCAGAGAAACCAGTAGTGGTATTGTAACTGAAGACCCTTAATTGAATCGATGTTGAATCGAATTGAATTTGGAGATCAGTGTTTAATGTTTAGTGTTGTAATGCCTGTTAATTTTATCTGTTTTCTCCTTCAGGGCCTTTCTGGACCCACATTCTCTTCACCTGGACTCTGAAGGATGGTCTGAAGGTGTACATCAATGGGACCTTCAGTATTGGTGACCCCTCTGGCAGCGTGTCAGAGAACTACGGCGACCCGTACCCAGACCTTGTCATTGGAACGGGCAACGACAAAGCCTACGGCCACTATGTGACGGGGGCGTTCGATGAGTTCATCATCTGGGAACGGGCCCTTTCGCCCAACGAGATCTTTCTCTACTACAACGCCGCCATAGGTAGGACGCCACCGAAAGCATTTCCTCTCACTTTACGATACAAAACGTCTGTTATAATGGTCCTCCTCCCTCCTGTGCTCTGAGGAGATAGGGGTTAAAAAGCAATTTCCGTCCTTTTCCTCGCCACATTCCAGCCACAGCGTTCATGCATGACAACAAGACATTAAACTGTACAAATACACCCTCCTTACAATTAGTCTCACATGCCTGTCACATTTACACAACCTTCCACCCTATAAGTGCCAGTGTCCCACATATTTCTGCCTTATAAGTATTTATTAGAGTGCTGAGGCATGCGGGATTGCAGGGGGCAGATCATTTTGATTTAAAATGACAGGTTATAACCAATTAGGACAAAACCAAATGACTCTTTTCTGTTTTTGTTTTTGCACCCATGTTTGTACCTCCTTGAGCCAGTATTACAGTGCCATAAATAGAAGAAACACAGTAACACAGAAAATCACATTTCCTTGGTAGCCATGGGAAATGTTGTCCAGACCCTGGTCAAATTTACATTTGCTTATAGAAAAGGATGAATCACTTTTTGTTGTGTGTGAACCGTACTGATTAGTGAGGGTGTGGGCTGTCTCCTCCATTGTGTGTCTGGTAATGTTGTGAGCCCATTAGTGTGTACTGTTAGTGCTTCAACTGGTCATGATGGGTGAAGCATAAAGAGCGTGCTGCCTTGAAGTCGTTACCAAAAGCAATATATTCCATAGACCATTACCAGACGCAAAGAGCAGGACTGTTATGGTTACAGAAAAATATTTTTACTCCTCCAGAGCTCACATATAAAATGTTGCATCGAACCAAAGAGGAGCAGGAATGGTTCAGACTGATACCTCTAATGTACATCCATATATGGCCGTTTTCTGGAAGCTAGTACTGTTTTTATTAAACAACAGCAAAGACATAAAGTGTATCCAGCACCTCTTAGCCTTGTACAGTAGCTCTGGGTGTTATGTGCTTGATTATCAAAGTCTTGTGGAAGTTATAATCTGTCTTTTTTCATGGGCATGGTCCAGCCATCATAAACTGTTATAAAATTGGATGCTGAAGAAATCCCAACACTTTCTAACTGCTTGCCTGCGCAGGTTCAGCGAAGGCACTGAGCAACTGGCTCTCAAATGGGAAGACTACAATAAAACTAGCAGCTTTTCTACTTAAGCAGGGATTATTTTAGCAAAGACTGCTACTTTTCCGGAAGGTGAAATCCAACAGAAATTCCACCAAGCTACAGGCCGCCCATGTGGTTCCTACTTTCAAAGAGTCCTTACTACTGTCCCCTCCAGGTCAAGCCATGGTTTCTCCCACAACACCTGATGTTCCCGAAGCAGTCACTTCGACTACGGCAACAACTGTGAGTTGATCCATTCTGACTTGTTACCTTCCAATCTTGAGTGCAAGGCTCTGCGGTCAATGTGTACGGGACAGGACATTAATGCTCAAGTCTAACTATCTCTGTGTCAACTATCTAGAATTTCTTCACTTAGAAATGCCGTGATATGGTATGATGCATTTGAATAAATTCTTTTGGGACAAAAGTTAAACACGCACAAAAGTCGTGCAGGAAATGAGGTGGAGACCTTTTGCTTGAACCATCATAAACACAAACAATTCATTTCTTACTGATCTATTGTTTTCTTTTGAAGGTTGAGGAATTGGGGCTGGGGGAAAAAAAAGGATATTGAGAGCACATGTGAACGGACTCGTCCTGTTTATTAAAGGACTGCTGTGGAGGTAGAGGCAGAAAGAAAAAAGGAGAAAGTAGAGACAGCTGCTCAACACTACGTGCAAAATGACTCCCCGTAGGGCACGAGGCAGAGAAGGAGCAACACTCTGAATCACTTCAAGCCCCATCCAAATAGTATTCCCCCAACTCGGGCTCGCAATCGCATTAAGCATCCTGTGTGTGCTGGAACTCGCCGCTCTCTCTGAAACTGCCTCCCAACAATAAAGTGTGTTTGATGCCTGATGTGTTGCCTCCCCAGAGAGCCGCTGAAGTGAGTCCTCCTGTCATCAGCAGTCAGTGCGAGGAGCTCCAAAGCTCCCGGGACCCGTCCTTGCCCGTGGTGGGCTTCTTGGAGGTGCTGCCGCAAAGCCTGCCCAATAGGAGCATTCCCCACGACACTGCCAACAACTTCACGCAGGTACCGGAGCTCATACCCACACGCACACACGCACACACACATGCAAAGCCAATTCACATGCAGATACAATGCCCACCCATGTGCGTATGATGCAACAGTTCCATGATGTGCGTTTTCTTCCGCCCAGGCTTTTCTCAAAAGTGTGGAGGAAGTGCTGCCTTCTCCAGAGGTGCCAGAGGTAAATGAGTTCACGCTGTTGTTGTGAACTGTTCAAACATGACATAAGGTTAACATGCAATCCGGTGGACACTTTAGCCCAAAGCACTTTTTAGAGCACAGTGAGTTTCAGATTCTAACACCACACATATTTGGCAACAGCATGAATCACACTACCTGGCAGTGCAATGCTCTGAACAATACAGGACCACAGTTTGATAGTACTGTATACCCATCCTGGCCCAGGCTCAGCGCTCTCACATGCAACCAGGGTATTGCCTGAAGAAGGACATTTTGAGCGAGTTTGTGGTTTACAGTGCAGAGTGCTCAGAACAAGCACGCTTGTTTGCGTATGAGCAAGCTGAAACAGATGTTCATGATGTGTATGAGAACGCCGGACTTGGACAGTACAATACAGTGTTCAGTCAAGTCCCCCGTCATTACCTTCTCTGTTCGGATGCAGTCAGAAAATTTCACACTCTATCACATTTTCATGGGACAGAAAATCATCCGAGACAGAAAACACAGGCAGTGATTATAATAATAACACATGCATGTCTTTCTTTGCCTCACGGGCTTATCACAAAACATACATTTTTGTTTCATTTGGCGCCATTTGATGAGTTGATTTGAGCGCTTTACAACGTAGCAGCCTGTGAATCCCCTAACATTTTTCCGACGGGTCGTTGTTGAGCAGCAGTCCGCCCCTGTGGTCAGCGACCTGATCGAGACAGTGGACAGAGTGATGGAACACATGGTGACTAACCTGGAGCCCAGCCCGAACTCGCTCATCTCCCTGGGCGGAACATCTTTCGTTGCAGGTCAGTATGGTGTCAGCGCCCCATAAGGTGACTCACCGCTTGTAGCTTGTGTTTGAAGAAGGCACGGTTAGGAAAAGCAGGACATGGAGCGTCAAGCTGACCTCATGAATTTTCTTGTTCTAATGCAACAGAGGATAAGGTGGGGTCAGATAAGCATGTGTCAGTCTCCTCCACCCCACCTCTCACGGGTGTGGGTCTTTTTTATTTTTGCATAATATTGTGTTTGCCAGCGGACAAGCCTGCTTGTGTCGTTCTCCCGAGTGTTGCATGACATCTTTGATCCACCCATGAGAAAGCAGATAGCTCAGTTGCCTGGTTTCCCTCTGTGTTGGTCTCACCAGTTCTCGCTTTTTACCACCTCTGACCCCCACAGACTACTCTCTGATGAAGCTCCCGCAGAACTACAACCTGCCGCATTACCGCTTCCCCACGCAGGGCAAGAGCTACATCTCAGTCCCCGGCGAGGCTTTCACCATGCAGTGTGAGTGCCGATAAGCTGAAATCGGTTTCGCTCTTTTTGTGTAAAAATTATGCACTACATTCACTCTCAGTGACATGTTTTGTGTTCGTCTGATTCCGCACAACATAGACTCAGAATCAGAAATACTTTATTGATCCCCGAGGGGAAATTGGCTAACTCTGGGACTCATTCCAGCTTGAGGATTTTTAGTGTAAAATAGCACCCATAATACACAACAACACATAGTAGTAGCTTCGATAAGTTGAGTGTAAATGCTGCGCATTAGTGCTGCACTGATTCTGCCAAGAGAAAATTGCCCAACTGGGAGGCTCTTGTTATTGGCCAGTAATTTATTACGCTGAGATTTAAGACTTTTCACATAGCATAAAGTGTAGGACAGGAGCGCCATGAGAGCTTTTGTGTGGCTTTATGGTACGCTGTAGAAATCCAGCTATGACTTTAGTGTTGGCAGTTATTCTTTTATTCAAAAGAGAGAGAACGAGAGAGCACTTTTTCTCCACTTACCTCTCTCATTAAAAAGAATAGACTTTAGAACTCACATAGTGAACTCATTTATTTTCTTAGCTCACTTTTTTGCCGTGGTGGTAGTGAGGGAAAGCAGTAATTATGGTGGGCATTAAAACTGTGTTTGTTTGACTTTGTGTTCAGGTCAGATTCCCTTGGCTCCACCTGGCCCCTGAATGCACTGTGTTGCCATACTAACATTGGAATAAACCGTTTTAATAATACATTAAAAGACTATTATCAGAAATGGAATATAGATGTTATTGCTGACACATTAGAGCCAGGATCGAGCTAGCTCATGGGTTTGAATACCTGGCTGCCTGTATGAAAGGCTCCAAGGCGAGGTTTTATATCCCAATTAACGTAGAAAATGTTACACATTGGTGTGTTAAGATACTTTATTACATTTTCTCTTATTCTCTCTCTTCCTTAGGAAAGTTGTACACGCTAACTGGCCACCAAGTGATCTCCTGTGGGACTTGATGGGGGGCATTCTGTTGAAATGATTTTTTGGAGGGTTGAAAACTGTCAGATTCTACAGCGTATAGACCATACATCTGTTAGAAATCAGCCAGCTTTTGTTGTCACAGTCAGTGGGGTTGAGGGCCTTTTAAAAAGAGGAACAAGACCATCAAGGATTTCCTCCCAATTTTATTGTTTATCTTCCAGTATTAAGGTGGGACCGAGCTGGATACTGGGTCATAGCAGGGGAGGGGAGGAGGGCCAGACCTCCTGCTCTACTGGTTAAGTCATGGAGCTTTCATAAGATTTCCCAACATCCACGTGGTTTGCAGCCCTGTCCCTTTCACCCTTGTGTGAGCATACAGCTCTCCTATTAGCCCGCCGGTGCCAGCCTGAGGCAGCGAGGCGGCGTTAATTAACTTCCCTTGCTTGTGAGCATTTTAGCGGCACTGCATTACATTCTCAGCCCTCTGCCTCAACCCTTCACCTTTGACGATGCTCTCCCTCCCTCCCTCCGTCTCCCTCTCTTTTCCCCTCAGCTCAAACCACCATCGTTGGCCTCTACTACCACAACATGCACAGCTACTACAAAGAGATCAGCCCTATCAGGACCAGGTAAGAGGGAGTGTCCAAAGTCAGACATCCTTCCGCCCGCCTTACACACGCTACTTTTGCTTAAATTCAACTAAAAAAGCAATTGTTCAGTCAGGTTTATACATGAAGGTTATTTTTGGAATAAGATTTAGTCAGGGAAGTGTGCTCTAAACAAAATTGTTTACCATAAAGTCAGCGCAATTATGAATTTCAGCCATTCGGAAAAAAACTCAAGTCTCCCTCAGATGATCTGAGATGCAGTAAGTGCCCTCAGCGTTAGTCAGAAGTGCTTCCTGTGTGTGTGTGTGTGTGTGTGTGTGTGCGCGTGCGTGTGTGTGTGCGTGCGTGTGTGTGTGTGTGTGTGTGTCCTCAGTGAACTGTATCAGTCCCTGCA
>OMOV01012775.1:3352-15532 GCA_900312565.1 Beryx splendens
AGATGACGAACACTGGGTGATTGAGACCGACTACGACAACTACGCCATCCACTACTCCTGCAGAGTGGTGGCTGATGATGGCACGTGCGAAGACAGCTACTCCTTCGTCTTCTCCCGTCACCCAACAGGCCTGAGGCCGGAGGACCAGCGCATCGTCACCCTGAAGAAGCAGGAGCTCTGCCTGCTCGGCAAATACAGACGCGTCGATCACAACGGTGGGTTGATTAGTTCGCTCATGGGTTGAACAGTGCTGTTGTTGATTTGTTCATTCAATGATTTATTGATTCATTCTTTGTGTGAGTGGGTCAGTGAATAGGTGAGTAAGCAAAATGATTGTTTGATTAAGTTACTGTAGTTGTATAAGTCATTGTGATCATTATCAAACTTGATTGATTGACTGACAAGTTGAGGAGTAATCAGAAGTGCCTCTAACAGTAATCAGCCCTTATCAGCCAACACACCATCATAATCATTCTAGTTCTTATCGTCTTGTTGAGATTGTCCCATTTCTATTTGAGGAGTTTCATTCCAAAACACTATGGCTCTATTCTGGAAAAAAAGTGTTATACAACAGCGTGTTATACAACTTTTGCCAAATGGCAGATGTCTAATTTTGGAATGAAACTCTTCAATTGAGGAGAGATCAGCGATACATGTGTGCTTTATCTTGCTGTGGAATTAGTAAGTGGTATCACATTCACTACAGCAGCTTTGTCAGGCAAAATCTTGATGAATGCAGACAAAGTCTTAATGACTTACTGTTGATTAGAGTAATCCCTCACTTGCGTGAGATAAACGTGCACTCTTGTGTTTTAATATTTATTGTGTATTTATTTTGCACTAAGTAAAATGTTTGTCTTGTTTTCCTTGCAGGCTTCTGCCAGAGCAGCTGATCTGCTTACATTCAGGAACTTTCTTTTTTAAGTACCGGCCTCTGGGACAGTGTGTGTGTCCCCGCTGGCCAAGGATTGCATCCCACCAGAGCTTTCTGTCCTGTGTCTCCCCTCCTCTGTCTCCCTCGCTCCTTTCCCTCTAAATTCCCTATCTAAATAACGAATAAAGTACGAAATGTGAGTGGAACACCCACTCTCCTTTTAAAAGAATTAAAAATACAAAGCTGTTAACATATCAACACTGTAAATACAGAGGGAAGTTGACCATTGACACTGGTCTGGGGTCAGTTTTCCAATAGTAAAGGGGACTGTGCGTCTTTCAGTCACATTCTGTACTCAACATCTGTCACATGTCACTTTTTTTTGCATAGGAACTTCACAAAAACAGCTTCCCACCTTTGTTAGCACCTCACTGAACCCAGTGGGTCCTGCTAGCTTGCGACCAGCAGTAACTGTGGGTGTCAAAATGGAGAAAATCATTATTCAGGTCAAAGAGAAACACATTTAGGAACTTTTCAAGCCAATGTGGCAAGTAACCAGTTAAAACCCTCAGTGAAGGGTCAACAGAGCTGAACTCTCGTCATCACTTGAGAACAAGGATGTCTTGTAGCTCAAAAGCAGGCATTGTTATTAAACCATACTTATGTGTTACTTCATGTACTATATGGGTATAATAGTTTTATTTCTTCTGTGATTGTATGCTGTAGTCTTCTTGAACCAGTTTTTGAAATAAAATATTAATACTGTGTTGGCTCTTCCCATGTTTTGATCAAGCTGAAATGGTTATCTGTGTTCCAAGACCACAAATGATGAATTTATTTTGTTGCCCTTGGACTCAGTCAGATAAAATATATTAAGTGGGAACCCACCAACAATAGATCTGCGATTATCTCACCTGCACAAAATTTGTGATTTATTTTTTGTTTTATCAGTGTGCAAATCAACTAAACCAAATAGAACCAGGGGTGTAAAAAAGTGCTTCATCACCCTCCCTCATAGACGTTCGCTAGAGAAATCAAGTCACAAAAATAAAAGCTTTTTAAACGTTGTCAAAAATGTTTTCTATAGGAATATCTATAGACTGGAACATCAGATATATGAGCTATACAGGTTAAATATAGAATACACTGGTGATTTCCAAGCTTTTTAATATCAAATGCCAAGACACACCGAGTTCATCGTCGTGCCTTTCTCTCTGCTGTCACTTTCCACTCTGAATCGTCTGGTGGAACAGAAATGCCAGGAACAGAATTCGTCTTTTGGGTCGCCCTAAAATCCGACCAGGCCAGCAAACAAACATTCTGCACTTGAACCACATTGTATTGAAAAAGTTTGTTTTTACAGTGTCGTTAAACTGCTCCATTAATTTAATTTTTGTTTGATGCTGGTTTACTCAACATTTGAGCAGACTTTTCAAAGCACTACTGGTCTCACACCAAGACAATCTGGTGCGCCAGATGGGAACCAATGAAAAAGACAACGGACTGAAAGGAGATTTACATCTTTATTGCACATTTTTGTACTGTACAGTGTATGGCAAAACAGCTTTGGAGCACACAATAAGACAAAAATGATCAAATGAACAGCAAAATGTAGGTAGGTTATCATTATTTGTAGCTGAAGCCAATTGCTCAAAAACAAAAGGTAACATGATTCTTTGATATACGTTTTCTTAAAATACACCGCTATAAAAGGACAGATAGCCCAAGTCAAAACAAAACACCAACCATCTGAATAGACGGACAGCACAGCAGTTGCCTCAAGTGTCCGTCTGTCTTGCTAAGTCGATCCGGTCACATTGCCAGGGCTGCAGGAATAAAGGCACCTTAACCCCTATTCCCCTACCAAGAGGACCTTCACTAATCCCTTTCCTTAAATAGTTTAATACAAGGGTTTAACTCATGCAATCTCATTCAAGCCTTACAGGGCCGCGGGGCTGGGAAAAGTCAGGACGGAGATAAAAGTGAACCTCGCCCCCGGACACCAAGACACCAGCTTGATAAACACTGCCACACTTTGTGATGTAACACAACCGCTAGGGACCGATTAACAGCATGACGGGCGAGTTACATGGGCGGTTTGGTCAACAATTACGACCGACCAGGAATGTGGTCAGGAAGAGGGAAAAAAAACAAAAACATGACAAATGTAATATATCAGCAATAAAATGAGATTTGTACAGCATGTTCAAAAATATAAATCCTAAAAAAGAAAATCCCTTAAAAGTTATTTTCCCCATTATGCTTTTGTTCTTTATAAACTTATAAACTCAAAATGTCGTCACAGTGGAAAATGCACATTGCAGCTCGAAGGCAACGCTGCCCGTGGATCAATCACATCAACAGACAGGACTGACAAAGGAAGATCTGTCCATTCACTGTTGGTTTATCTAAGGTATAGAGATTAGCCAGGCTTGTAAACTTTTAGACAAATTATAATAATGTATATCCCACGATACAAAAAAGCCATCATGATTGCATAAATAAGACTGTAAGACATAATTATCAAGACGCACTGCTTACAGTTGCTACATGCAAAATAAAAGAGCTTTGTCATGATCTATTAAAATAGTCACTCACATATTATAAAAACACCCTAAGGATAATACTTACCAAACACACACGAGACACAAAATATTGTCACTAAGAGCTTCATAAAATTCCAAAAATACATGACTGTATTAAAATAAAAACGTGAAGACACTATGGATGAATACATACAATGATTATTAATGGGTCTTTTTCAATTCATGATCAGATAGTTCTTTGAAACTGGAGTACATTGTATTGTTTTCTGATAATCAATAAATATCAGCAAAAACTGCGATTCCCATTCAATTAAAAATAGAGCTCTCTGAATTTTAATTGTGTGTTGAATGCCAATATCCAAAGCATGCATTCCACTTTTGCTTGGTGCTTAATCCTCTTTCAGGCCAAAAAGAGATCTTATTATCTGAATATCGCATCTGTTTTTGTCATTTTTTAAAGAGATCATATTAACGTTTCTTAGTTGAATAGAAGATTCCCCATCAAAGTTATACATGCGTAGCTCTATAATCTCTTAAAACCATATATGCGTAGGCTTTAAGGAAGCCATACGGGAAGAGACAATCCAGCGCAAGCTATTGCAGAAACGACTGAAACGAGAATAAATCTTTTCAAGTGGGAACTGCACGCACTCTGTAAACCTGGAACATATTTGCGTCTCATTTGTTAATGTGTCATCGGTTTATATTATGTATTCATGACAACAGCAGAAGTAACATTGCAAACTACTTATTGGGAGTTGGGGCGCAGTGCTCAACCGCTTGGAAGTTAAGATACATTCTTTCTAAACCCCCAAGTCAAAAATATAAGATGGATTAGCTACCATCTGAACTGTCCTGCCTGATCAAAGAGTAACGTTTGGAAAATAAAATATGGATTCTACTCACAAGAGAACAGCTATTGTTTTTCAAATCAATAAATCAGATGGTTTAAAAAGACCTCGTCAGTGCTTCAGGATTTTCCCTCTGAGCCAAACGGCTGTTAAATACGTGCGAAGGGTAGAGGAGGAGGAGGAGGAGGGAGTGTGAATACAATACACGTCACTACATCCTCACATTGTGAACATGTTGTAGTGACGGCCACAATGTTGACGGCCACAATGTTGCCAAGTCATTTTCTTTTGTTACGCGTTTACTTGTGTTGCTGCAATTAAAATTCAGTGATAAAACTTGGATGTAATATAAAAAAATGTTTAAAAAAAAAAAAGGAGCCTATGATCTCCTCCCGCTCAGGCTAAGCAGTAGTCGATGTGAGCCAGGAGCTCCCTGTGCTGGCTGGTGGCGTAGGCGGTGCGGCACTTTGGGCACTCCAGGAAACTCTCGTCCAAGAGGTTGGTGACTTTGGAGGGGGACGTAGGGCCAGGAGGGTCCCCGATAGTAAGCCGCTCAAACTCCAGCTTATTGTAGGAGCTGGGCTCTGAGAAACGAGAGCTTGGCTGTTTCTGAAATGGAAAAAGATGCAGAAGAAGAGGGCAGAGCAATGAATCAGCTAACAGCCCAGGGTCAAATGGTAATTTTGTGAGTAACTCTTTGTGTTTTTTGTTTTCTCTTGCTTGGAGAATCACATGGACAAAGCAGATAGTGTAAGCCAGGTATGTTGTCAGTTACTGCCAATGTATTGTCCCATGTGGCAAACCCAACCCATCAGGCACCTGAGTTTGCTGAAGCAAACCATGACATGCATTTGCCAATACAATATGGCCCAGGTCCGTCACTTGACCAAGCAATCACTACAAAAAATTGTCGAACAGAAAATGAACGTTTGATTTGTTTCATTCCAAAATGAAATATCCACCCTTTGAAAAATGTGATATCTACCTGTATGAAATGATCGCTGGCATGAAAGTACAACCACTGATTATTTCTCACGTTCTGGGTGCTCAGGAACTGTTTAGGGACTGTTTAGGCGGCATACAGTCCCAAGAGCACTGCATGAGGGAAATACGGTCTGCGCTCGTACACCAGGCGGTACGGTAAGACGTCACACAACCAACTGGAGGCCGGTGCGCTGCGTATCCACACATGCTGTTAGCTACAACGCTGTGCCACCACAGCACTTTGGTGTTAACAGGACGGGTTTTTAAAGTCAGCTTAGTTCTCTCACTCCAATCGTACAAACCCCGCCTTCCCCGCCGCCCTCAAGTACCTAAAGCGTACTTAGTTGTCTAGAGACCTTTGCTTACAAAATAGAAACAGTTTATAATGCAATCGTATTTTTGGAATGTTGAACGATAAACATCGGATTTTGATTAGCAGAATTTAGATTTTTTTTAATAATTTGAGTTTTGAAGTTTTATTGGCTTTGCATGTTTATGTAACTTCTAAATATGACAGAAATAAATCATGTTCGACTCAAACTGAGCTCTGTTGAAGCAATCCCAGATTTTTTGAAACTGAATATCTTCTCCAACAACACTTACAGCAGACTCCAGTCTTGTTATCTGATCCCGGGCCTTGCGCAGCTCCTTCAGCACCTTGTGCAACTGGTGCTGCATGCTCTGCCGATCAATCTTCTCATTCTCAAAGTCCTTGGCAGAGAGTTGGATCTCAAGGAGTGAAAAAAGCATGAGAGAGAGAGAGCTTACTTAAATTGCGCATGTGGTACGAGTGCGTATTTCACTATGTTTGTGAAACCATTGCCTATTTAAATAGTTTCCAATCCATTTATTCAAGATCTACAAGTTCTGATACATGTGGAACAACACCAACGTCCGTTTCACCTGCAGACTTTGTGGCAGTCAGCAGAACGTTTTTGAGTTTCACAGTTTGTGATCATAGATTAGAACCAGCTTAATATATTGGACAGAATGCAGAGCCTATGCTGCCGCACTAAAAAAAACAAACTTCATGCCCTACCAGTGGCAAGAGGTGAGTAAGCAGGGTCGGGGTTATTTACACATAGATGGGCCAGCTGTTTCATGCATGGGGACTTTATGATTTACGCTTGCTGTGCCCTTCTGCATGATGTGCGGCTGTTAGTAGAAAGTCTGGGTAAAATGCATCATCTCAATCAGCTATCAAATAAAAATAAAAAATTGGGATCAGCACTGGAAAACCTGATAGGTGCATCCCTAGTACAAACTGTACAGGTGCTGCAATCAGTTAAATCCATCTGTGGATGTTTTTGAGCATGGCAGACGATAAACAATAACGGGGAAGGTTAACGAGCAGCACTGTTTGTTCTCAATGCTCAATGCAAAATGCAAAATACTGCAGTGCAGCGATAAACCACCAACAAACTTTCCTCTCATCGTGGCAGATTTGAATACGGGTTTGAACACGTAAAATGTGCGTCTGCGCCGGACCTACTTGTGCGCCTCATCGAATCAATTGCGTGTACTGTAACTGCTGCTACCTGTTGCTCTAGTGCCGCTACCCTCCTCCGTTCCTCGTTCTGGCTCAGGAGAGACTTCTGCAGCAGATTCACCTGTGGAGATTGAGGCCATCATTAAAATTTCTCTTTGTAACCAGTGAACCTTCAATTAACACGGGGATGAAAGTTTATTTGAATATTCTCGCCTAAAACATGAATATGAATGCATCTCATGCCTTTTAACAGTTATGAAAAGAATATTTTGATACACGTTAGAGCAGTAGGTCTAACTTTTGTTTCATCCTCAGAGCCTCTTTCTCTGAAGGGAGCGCTCATTCGGACAGGGAATATTAATGATGGGTGTGTGAGAGGTAAGGAGTGAATGCGTAAGTGAATTTGCGAAAGCGTGAGCGACTGCGTGAGCGAGCGATTAGACGGTGAATGAGTGTCACCTGCAGTTGCAGCTCAGCAGATCTCTTCCTCTCCTCCTCCAGTCTGACATCCATACTGTCCAGCTCCCCTCTCATCCTGTCCGCTCGCTCGGACGACACCATCCTCTCCTCACACACAGCATGTCTGGGATCCAGGTTTACGTAACACACACACACACACACACACACACACACATTGTTGAGAAGAACCCTCTTTACTAATATAGTACTTTTAACACCTCGAGTTTCCCATTAAGTAGCTTCAAAGTCAGAAAACCAATATTCCAATGTCACATACATATTCTGTATCTGCTCGTTCCAACGCTTCATTGAAGCTACAGCACGCTTATATTGACTGAAATATTCAAACCCTAGACCCCTTTTTAAAAAAATCACTGCACCAATACATCAAATGGAAAAAATCTAGATGTCTTATGCTTCATTTTATTCACATTTCCCTGTAATTCGGCATTACACCATATCTTCTGAAACCTTGGGATCTTGACTAGAATTTAAAATTTTGTTCTGTGGATTTGAACAAAGCTTGGCCGCGAAACACGTGTTTGCAACGACGGCCCCACCGGTGGGACTGACAGGGTTGAAAAGGTTTAAATGGTGCCTATAAAATAAAAATTAAAAAAAATACTAGTGTAAAACCAGTAACATCTCATTATTGTTACACACAAACGTTTTCCGTCTGGGACCCAAACAGAGTAAATTGTGGGTTGGGTTTGTTATATATTTGTCTGACCATAGAGGTGGAAATTAGGTTCTACTTGGGCACACACATCCTGGTACACCATCAGTCTGGACTGTCTGGGGACCCTTTACCGGTTGTTGACTCGCTCCGCCTGCAGCTGCTCCTTGGCCTCCTCCAAATCCGTGCTCTTCTCCCTGTACATCCTCTGGAAGGTCGACAGCTCCTTGCACTTGTCCTCGTACCTCCCCTGCAGCGCTGAGATCTCCTCCTGGAGCCTGGTCACCTGCTCCTTCTGAGACTGCAGCTCCGCCTGGGCCCTCGATGTCTGCAGAGACACAGAGAAAATCCCATTAATTCAAAACTTTTTCTAAGCGTTCACTTATTTCTCCCTCTTTTCCCCAATACAGCTCTACAGGGAAATTAAAAAGGTGTCTGTCAGGTGGCTAGCCCAGGTGCATGCAGAGACACAGTAAATCCTTGTTAACCCAAAAAAGCCAAAAATAGGGGTGAATTTGTAAAACAGTAACAACAACCTTCATTGGAAACGAATGGGAGTTGTCAGTGGTCAAACATTGTGGCTATGAATAGATAAAACACTTCCCTAGTCTCGTATTTACCTGTTCCTTCTGCACTTGGAGCTCCTGCTGGCTCTTGACGACCTGATCTCTTTGGGCCTCCAGGTCTTTCTGTACCCCCAACAGCAACTGGTCATAGTAACCCTGAAGTTTAGCAGCACTCTTCTCTGGGAGTGCTGACTTGCCTGTGGCTGTGGGAGATAAAGAGTCATTCATTGCAAGTTGCACCAGATAAGAGTGTCAGGTAAATGTCTCAAATGAAAATGTAGAGCCGAACCAATATTTGTAGGGCTAGGCAGCACTATCCATCTACAAAAAGTTGGGATAGGGTTTGTCAGGGTCCCAATAGTTCCCAAGAATGCTAAACGAATGTTGCCAGCAAGCAGAATACTGGGAAGTATAACTCTGCAATGAAATATAGTTCCAGAAAACAAACATTTAATTTCTGGAGGTGTGAAGAGGTCCAGGTCCATCATTTTCACAACTTTTTAGGCTATGGGTCTGTGGAGACAGACATAAACTAGGCTAGGGGAGGCCATGATGAGACCTGGGGGACTTCAAAGTAAAGCCTTAAATCTGCTTTTAAAATGCAGATTTGGCAACAGGGCGCAGAAGAACGAAGGCCAATTTGGGCAACTGACAAACTCAACACAACCAATGTCTGAGAGGCCCGGTGAGGTACTTCTGGGTGACAAACTGAATTGTTCTCTTGGCAGACAGGGAGAAATACACAAAACAAAAGTAAATGACTAAGTACATAACTCCGCCTGCCAAATATTTGGCTACATTGTGCTGCTGTTCAAGATTAGAGTTTGTAATATCTCCCAGCCTGCCTCCTTGAGTTTGTTGTTGTGGTGAAATAGACTAATATCTGAATCAAACTGCATCATTTTTCCTAATTTCCTTCTGAGCTGGACTTGATCGTTGTCTTTGCTGCCACCCTTTTTTGTAGAAAACCTAAATAAGATCAGACCACATAGATCAGACTAATATTATTACATACCAGTTGAAACCCAACTTGAAATGTCAAACCAACTAATGCAGTGGTGTTATAGAAAAAACAGGCACAGAATATAAGTAGCTACTTCAGTTCTTCCCAAATGTCCCTCTCTCACCGTCTGAACTGGGCTCATGTTCTGGCTGCTGCTGCTGCAGCGCCTGGTTGGCCTGGGCCAGCTGCTGTTCCAGCTCCATTGTGCGAGCCGCGACTGACTGGACGTAGGTCTCTCTCTGCTGGTCATACACCAGCCACTGCTGGTTCTTCTCAAGAGCCTGGTGGGAAGAGGCACAAACCATGTGTGACATACTATTTTCTGATATCAGAACCATCCAACTGCAGATGAAGAGTTTCATTTCAAAATGATAACCACTATCGAACTATAAAGCAAGGAATCCCTGTCTGTCTGTCTGTGACTGTGTATCTATGTACGTATGTTTGTATACGAGTGTGTCCTTCGCATATCTCGAGAACCGTTCCTCCGATCGACTTCACACTTGGTGGGTGTATTGCGACATGTTCTAAACTTTGAATAAATAAGCGGGGGCGGGGCGAACAGCGCTCTGTGCAGCAGCGGCGCGAACGGGCACTGCACTAGTTGAAAAAAAAGAGCGAGTTTTTAGTGTTTCCTGTAGATTCTTTGTAGAGGTGAGCTACTAAGCTGCTAAGTGAATATAAAAGGAAACACTGCAAAAAAACACAACAAATAGCATAAGATGAAAAATGATTGTAGTTTTTAAAGGATAGCTGGTAACTTAGATCCCATAGTTGGGAGAATAATGACACTTTTATAGACTTCATCCCCTGTATTTTAGAGATATTGGATGATGAACTTCAGGGAATGACTTCCCCCCCCCCAAATGGAGTATAACGGAATGAAACCCTTCAAAAAATATTCTAGTTACAAGGCTTTGGTTGAAACACATTGGTCAGTGATAAGCAGATATGAACAGAAACTGCAAACAAGCACGGCCAAGCACACGCAATCAACATCACTGCATGGACTCACATCTCTCAGCTGATCCTGCACCACTGCCAAGTCTCCAGGAGGCGCCTGACCATTCTGTTGGAGAGGAAAAACAAACACGAGTGTTCGGTCACACGGACCCAGGTCTGACATGCACTGGCATTAGATATGGCTGTTGCAAAAATAAGCTTATATTTAGGTCACCACTGCGTTAGGGGTACGGATTATTATTATTATTATTATTCAGCATTCAGTCCAATAACTCAAGCATGGTTTTTTTTCCTAATTTGGCACATAGATAGTCCTGATGACTCACAACCTAGACACAAAGAATGGTATTGATTTGCCCATAAGGGGCCAAAACCCGGTTCCTTCAGCAATGGAAAAAAAGTAATATGGGCTGATGAAGCACTTTCATTCTTTTTACTAAATCAGGGGGGGTTTATGTTTAGTTTTGGAGAGAGCCAAAGGATGCATTTAACCCAAAATGTCTGCTGACAGCTGCTAAACATGGCGGTGGATGTGAACTGGTACAGGCGGCCATCTTGTGGGAGTCATTAGGAGCGATATTTGCTCTGCGTGTTCAGATAACGGCCGAGGAATATGAGGCTGTTTTTACAGGACCAGATGCACACTACACTGTTCCCTCATGAAATTCCCATATTCAGAGAGGATAATGCCACCATACACATGGTTAAACATTCAAGAGTGCCTTTAACCAGGGGGAAGTAAAATGCCTCCATGGCTTCCCCAGTCACCAGATCTAAACATGACCGACTCTTTATGAGAAGCAGAGAGCAAGGCAAATTTCCACCTCAAAGAACTGGAGGCTTTCGTTTGTGAGGCGCTTGACAGCTTTACAAAGATGAAAACCCCGGGGGCGAGTGACCAGTGTGTGCATTGCTTTTCTATATTTTGCATTCGTCCTGCACTTCAAAGAGCTACCACTGTGCAGAGGACGCCGTTCTCTTAGTGGAAAACATCTGAACTGGCCCCCCCCCCTCTGAAGAGGTTTCCTTTCCATCTCTCCAAAGGCCGCATCCCTGAGGCCAATCCCTCCACAGCCATTCCTAGACGACGGTCAGTCATCTCATAACTCTGTCTCCCTGACCCCGAGGTCTCCATCTCCGACCACACCCAGAGCCTAAGCCCAGACAAGCCCTTCATAGCACCTTCACGACAGTAGGAAACTACATGATCATCTCCTTCGCTAAGGCCCTGTGAGCTGCTAAGAGCGCTACACTTGACCAGGCAAGCATGATGAGCTTGTCAACTTTTTCCAGATGGATTTAAACGTATGTCCCATAAGCTAAGCCCCCTAATAGCTTTTGAGAGTCCAGGAAGGGAGGAGGGAGAGGACGGTGGGGTCTGCTGGCCAGATTATGTCCAGTAATGCTTTTCGAACTAAGCCAAGAGCTCGGAGAGTGGCGGGCATTCCTGGAAAATTAGATGTGAGGATAATAAATTCCACTTGCAGTGTGAGGACACTGAAATCAGAGAGGGCTCTAAATTTTATGTGTCTACAAGCACTAAACACTGAATCTACTCACACCAACACTTTCCAAACAGGGGCTTCACTACCTCTTCAACTCTTTGATGCCTCACCTAAATGAAATCTAAAATGTACTTGGTATTTTTCATACTTGCCAACCTTCAGAGTCCAGAAATAGAGAGATTTTCAAAACCAAAACGGGGGGGGGGGGGGGGGGGGGGGGGGTGGGGGGGGGCGGAGTATTTTTTTTATTATAAGATATCTTTT